>VMDO01026266.1:0-26972 GCA_007922755.1 Pedetes capensis | reverse complement strand
AGGTTCTGCAGTTTCCAAAGACACTGAGGTGTGCTGTCATCCAGCTCTGCTGCCTCCTGCTGAGGCTTCT
Organism: Pedetes capensis; assembly: GCA_007922755.1. Lineage (NCBI taxonomy): Eukaryota > Metazoa > Chordata > Mammalia > Rodentia > Pedetidae > Pedetes > Pedetes capensis. The sequence continues at coordinate 26,902 of VMDO01026266.1, read as the reverse complement.
GACACTGGGCCTGAGAACTGGCCTTGTTAAGTGCCAGGGAGGCGATCTCTGGTGTCCTGGTGCTGCTGCAGTGATAGCTGTGGCCACCACAGTTCCTCTGCGCACAAGCTCCTCGCTGTAACTTTCTTGGAAAACTGCCATACAAGGAAGAGGGTGGCAGTCCAATACAAATAGCATGAAAGGAGGAAGTGATGAGGTGGGGACAGGGAGGTGAGGGGGCCAGTGAAGAGTCCAGGAGGACAAGCCCAGTGGTTTTCAGCTCCATGTAGAACTGACAGCGCTGGGCTGTGACTCCCCTGCCACCCAGCCCTCCCAGCCCTGATTCTTCTCCTTCCCCTGAACCACATGAAGAGATCCTTCTCATCTATACCTTACTGAGGGCCTTTTCACCTGTGGGGCTCAGTGTAACAATAGGTGGTTTTTAAAATAATTTTCAATTTTTCCTTCACTGGTAATTCATATTCGTTGTCAAAAATGAGAAAATACAAATATTAACATTGAAATCACCATTCAGAAGAAAACTTTGTCAACGTTTTAATAAATGTTTCAGCAGACTTCATATATATAGGTATTACTGAATACAAATGAGCTCACACTGCACCTGCCTTTACAATCTGGTTTGAAACGTGTTAAGCATTGTAAACAGTGTTTTACAGCATTTTAAACTGTATGCAGCACACCCATTTTTATGTCATATTTTTTGTCAGTACTGGGGGATTGAACCCATGCTAAGCAAGTCCTCTACCCTTGAGCTGCATCCTAGCCCCTCCTTAACTTTTTTTCTGATAGGCTCTCACTACATTGCTTATGCTGCCTTGGGCCTCAAACTTGCAATCCTCCTTCCTTACCCTCCCAAGTAGGTAGGATTACAGGCATGTACCACAGCACCCAGCTATATCATATTTTTTCTCTTTGCTAGGTGTTTAGTTTCTTTCTTGTTTGTGAGCAGTGAAAATGACTACAGTGAGCAGCCTTGCATCTTTGTGCACATTTATGATTGTTTCATTATGATAAGTTTCTAGGAATAAAATTCTGGAGATGGAGGTTGTTGTTGTTAGGTGCCATTGAGTCAGTATCCAACTCATAGCAACCCTATGTATAACTCGCGAAACAGTATTGTTAGTGCTTTTCTGCTATTCATAGGGTTTTCAATGGCTGATTGTTTTTTGGGAGTGGGTTTCCGGGTCCTGGAGAAGGAGGAGTTATCTTTAAATATAAATCATACATCTGTCCCGGAAGGGAAACAAAATTCCATGTGCCTAACCCACATGATCTTAACAGAGTGCTGACTAGAGCTGTGAGGCTGTTTCCACATCATTCTCCTTAGGTTACAAGGGTAACTATTTTGATGCTCATGATTTTGGACTGATGGCTGTACCCACTGGTTTTGATGCTCCTAATTCTTCCTTTGTAGATTTCCATCCTTTGTCTGTTGCAGAACAGAATGGCCATGTCCCAGGTGAGTTCCTGGATTACCTCTAGTTTGTCTTCCGGTGGACTTGAGTAGCTTTTTAGAATCTATGTGGTAAACTTGAATAAACAGTTATCCTGTCTGTTCTGGCTGATTTCTATTCAACCTGCCATCTATCTACCTTAGGGAGAGAAAGACAGACAGACAGATGGGGTGGGAGGACAGAGAAGAAAAGAAAAACTGGGCATGATAGTGCACTCCTATAATCCCAGCATTTGGGAAGCCAAGGCAGGAGGATTGTGAGTTCAAGCCTGAGCTACAGAGGAAGTTCCAGGCCAGACTGAGCTACATAGCAAGGCCCTAGCTCCTATCTTAAAAAAAAGAAGAAGAAAAGAAAAGAATTTTCTACTTCTTCCTTTGGAACTGCACCTCATTTTTTCTTCTTTTCTGTAAACATGTATTTCTTTGTGTGTCTAATTACTTCCAAATTTAGTTTCTTAAACATACATTTCCTTAATGTATGTTTAAGTACATAGATTCATCTTGCTTTTTCCCTTTCAGATCACTTGTTCTCATTCATTACGTGTAAAATAATAAATTTGTGTCTGTTTTTATGTACATATACAAAAATAATAGTAAAAATATAAATATCTACTTCTCCCAATACCATATTTTCCCTCACAAGTTCCCACTATTAACAAATTTGTAATATCATAGTATAGATGCACTGTCAGTTTAATCAATTAAAAACATATATAACTATATATGTGAGTGTATATATGTGTGTGTATATATGTATAACTATATGTATAAAGGGGCTGAGGTTTACCTCAGTTGGTAGAGCACTGCTCTTCACTCTCTGAGGCCCTAGGTTCGATCCGCAGTACCACAAAAATGGGAGGACATGGCAGTCCATCCCCAAAGCAATCCCGAAACAATCAGCCATTGAAAACCCTATGAGAGTTGCTATGAGTTGGATTTGACTCAATGGCACCTAACAACAGCAACGTTTATAAATATAAATATATATATCATTTTCTGTGTTTTTATATAACTGCTTTCATACTGGTATATATATATATATCTTTTACCACCTGATTATATTCATGGTGATGTTCCTTGTCAATATATAAAAATTTGTTCAATACATTTCCTTTTTTTGGAGATAAAGTCTTGCTATGTAACCCAAGCTAGCCTTTAACTCACTATCTAGTCCAGGCTGGCCTTGAAATTGAGATCCTCCTGCCTCAGCCTCCCAAGTGCTGGAAGCATAGGCATGTGCCACCATGACCAGCTTCAGTTCCAATTTTTTAGTATGAATGTATCATTTAGTTATTTGTTTCTTGATGGATACTTAGTTTTTAAACTTTCTTTTAATATTATAAATAATGCCTCGTGAGCAATTTTCTACATATTTTTGTACTGTGGTACAGGTATATATGGAGAATATACCGGAAAGTTGGATTTTTGAGTCAAATGTATTCACATTTTACGTTTGCCCTAAGTCTATACTAATTACTACTTTCACAAAATTTTAAAGACTAGATAATTTCTGTGTTCAAGGTTTCCAGGCTAATGAAAGATGAAAAGGAATCCAATTCATTTTATGAATCCACTTAACCTTAAATGTGATAAAGACACTACAAAGAAGAAAATTATAGAGCAGTTTAATTTAAGAATATAGATGCCAAAATTTTAAAACCATATTCTGAATAGAATGTTAATGAATTGAATGGAGCATGTTATAATTTTTGCTCATGATAAAAAACTTCATGCAAAAGCTTTGTTCAATAAAAGGAGAAAAATAATTCTCTCTCACCTCATCCCCAAGTCTTCTCCTCCTTCAGTTTTTCATACATTCTTCCAGAAATCATGGATGCATGTCTGTCTAGGTACATGAGCCCATTTTTCTTATCTTGTCTTTCTTTCTCCTTATATATGAGTTTATGTTGTTTTTTGTTACTCTGTGGTACTGGGGATTGAACCCAGGGCTTTGGGCATAGACAGGCACTCTACCATTGAGCTATATCCCCAGCCCATAAGTGTTGTATTTCTTTTTTTACTAGACTCAAGCTTCTTGAATTTAGAATACGTGTGTGTGTGTGTGTGTGTGTGTGTGTGTGTGTGTGTATGTATGTATATATACACACACAGTTGTTAAGTACCATTGAGAGTTGGGTCCAACATATATGTGGGGGTGGGGGGGGGTTGTTCAGACCGCGAAATGAGATGGACTCGATCAGATGAGTTTTCAGCAAAGGACCCAGCTCTGGCAGGAAGGTGAGTGCTGCATGCTAAGCTGAAGGCTTTTTTATTTACCTTTCTACATCAATCTGGGCTGGGATTTAGCTCAGCTGGTAGAGCGCTGCGCTGCAGTCTCTGAGGTCCCGAGTTCAATTCCCAGCACCGCAAAAATGGGAGAAGGACCTGGCAATCCACTCCCAAGGCAATCCCGAAACAGTCAGCCATTGAAAACCCTATGAGGGTCGCTATGAGTCGGATACCGACTTGACGGCACCTAACAACAACAACAACAACATCAATCTAGTTCTAATTAACGTATAACATCCAAGAGGTTAAAATAAGTTCAAAGCACACACAAAGAACAAAATAATCATACAGAGCAAAGAGGTTGTGGTTATCTATAATTCAGAAGGTGTGACCTTATCTAAACTCAGGTGTGACCTTATCTAAACTAAGCTTCAGAAGCTCCTTGAAACCTGGAGCAGCACATCCCAGGGACTCTGTTTGCAAGGTCTCAAGGGCACTGATGAGCAACAATGAGTCATGCAATTATGTGAGAGGGTCACTCCTGTTTATTTCTCAGTGTGTGTGTGTGTGTGTGTGTGTGTGTGTGTGTGTGTGTGTGTGTTTGATTTTTGGTTCTCGCTAATTTGCACAGGCTGCCTCTGGCCTCACACTCATAATCCTCCTGCCTCAGCCTCCTGAGTTGCTGGGATCACAGGCATTTGCCATAGTGTCTAACATGGAGAGGTTTTTTAAATTAACTTTTACATCTGCAGGACTGACCAGTTTGGTCTCTATTCAGTAAATACATGTAGAATGAATGGATTTCTAGGGTAGGATATTTCTAACACTCCACCTGTTTCTCTTACAAGTTTAAAGTTATTTTAAACTAGGTACCATGGCACATACCTGTAATCCCAGCTCCTCAGAAAGCTAAGGCAGGAGGATTAGGTTCCAGTCCACAGGCAGCCTACACAACTCAGCACGACTCTGTCTCAAAAATAAAAAATATAAAGGGGCCTGGGGATGTGGCTCAGTGGTAGAGCACTTGGCTAATATGCACAAGGTCCTGGGTTCAACTTCCAGTACTGCAAACAAAAGTTTAAAATACTGTAAGTTATATAAATACTCTAATTACAGTAGCCTCCTCTACCTATGGCTTTGCTTTCTGTGGTCTCAGCTATTCATGGTCAACTTTGGTCTGAAAATATTAAATGGAAAGTTCCATAAATGAAAATTTCATAAGTTTTCACTTGCATGCCATTCTGAATACAGTGGTATCTTGGCACTGGAATTGCTCCATGTTGGAATGTTTCAGTCCTCCACCAATATTTTGGGGAGAATTCTGGTTTGGTGCTCAGCCACTTGCTCAGCCCTTGATGACCATGCTAAAACCTGTATGAGGTGCCACTCTTCCAGGTGAAACAAAGGGGGAAAGCATCACTGTGTGCATTGATTTCAAGCAGTAAAGCCATATCCTGGTGCTGGGCTCACAATCTTATGGGGCTTTTTGCATATATATGCATACATATACCCTACAGCCATAATAGTACACAAGAAACTTTCTAGCACTAAAAGTGAAGGAAAGAAGAAAACAGAATAACAATTGAATTTAAAAAGAACTTACTGCTAAGTATGTGAATGGCATACATGCCAGAACCAATACATTTATATTATTTCTTATGGGGAAAAATGCTCAGCACTCAAACTGATTGGTGTTCAGCCAGGCTTCCAGAACCAGTTATGGTTGAAAGCTGAAGTACCACTGCAATGTGATGAAATCTTGTGCCATCCTGCTGCATCCTTCCCAGGATGCCAATCATCGTTTTATCCAGTGGATCTAAATTATATATGCTATCCACTCTTTAGTCACCTGGTAGCCATTTCATTTATCTGATCAACTGCCACAGTGTCTCAGTGCTTGTGTTCCTATAACCTTTATGTAGTAACCCAACATTACATCACCATGTCTAAGACATTCACCTTATTTTCTTTCATCATATAGGCATTATATCATCTCTCACCATCACAAGAACATGAGGTACAGTACAGTAAGATACTCTGAAAGAGAGAACACAGCCACATAACTTTTATTGTGGTATATTATAATAATTGTTCTATTTTATTACTGTTTTTAATCTCTTACTATGCCTAATTTATAAATTAAACTTTATCATAGGTATATCTGTATAGGAAAAAAACATAGTATATAAGTACAATGTAGTTTCAGGCCTCCCTTGGGTGTCTTCAAGCATATCCCCTGTAGATCAGTGGAGACTACTATAATATACTATGCCAAATTGTGACTAGCAAACACCATAAGAGCAATTATATAGAAATAGACAACATACTGTAATGTTTTTAAAAGCTAGTACTAAAGCCAGATAAGGATTTTGATTCCTGATTCCTTGCTGTATGACCTGGGTAGTTACTTGACACTCTCTGTGCCTCATGTTTCTCCTCCGTCAAGTTTCCCCTAGGATACTGGTGAGGACTGAAATCTTTAGTACCTATAAAGGACTTAGAATGGCCACAGAGTAAGCCCTCAGTGTGCAGGAGGTGTCACGTCTGTGTCCTACCAGCTGGTCCTTTTATGCTAAAGAAGAATGTGCCATTACAGGAATCACTGACCTTCAGGGACGTGTTTGTGGACTTTACCCGGGAGGAGTGGCAGCAGCTGGACTCTGCTCAGAAGAACCTCTACAGGGATGTCATGCTTGAGAACTACAGCCACCTGGTGTCTGTGGGTGAGGGACCGCTGCACAGTGTGATGTGGAATGCCCTCAGTAGTATCTCCCTCTCCCGGCTGCCGCAAGCTCAGGGGCATTGAAACCTTCAGTGAGTTCAGGCATGAGGCTCACTGTTGATTGTTCCTAGTCCCGTTTGGATGCTGGACAGGATGTTTGTGTTCTTGCCTTCTAGGTGAATGCTCTGCACTAAGGGGCAAATAACCCTGTGTGAGGGCCATCACTGAAGCTGTACCATCTCAGCCAGCAAAGATAGGCCTCAGTCCAGAATGCCCCCAGCATTAATAACAAGGTCCTATGTCATTTCCCCTGCACAGGGTATCTGGTTACCCAGCCAGATGTGATCTTCAAGTTGGGACAAGGAGAAGAGGCCTGGATGGCAGACAGAGGAATCCCAATGTGGAGCTTTCCAGGTGAGCACACGCCAGGTGAGTCAGGCCGGGGAAGAGGAATGTGCTTGTCAGTGAGGGCATGGCCCCCAGCATGCTCGCAGGAGCTCTTCTCAGCCCCTGGACTTGCGTTCCTGACTCTGATCTGATGAATAAGACAGAGTGTGGCCTTTCTTATTCTGAGATCTCATCTCTACATTCTAGCTCCCTGGCTTGCTAGTGAGACATGCCAAGCCCCTTCTTATCCCTTTCTTGTCCTTTCTGGAAGCTTTTACGATTTTATCCCCCTTCTTGGGCTTTTGTGTTTGCACCAGATAGATATAGGTAAAACACTCAAATTTCATTGTGAAAATTGGAGTTTAAAATTTTGTTTTAACCTCAAGGAAATTATTCTACCTGATTTAGTACAGTCAGTGTGGACAACAAAGTTGAGATTAAAGGTGTGCATGACAGTGCCTGGCTAGACTTGCTTTCTTCCTTGCTTGATTAGCTGTTCATTTTTTTTTCCTCTGGGATGCTTATGGGGATCATGAAACGCCAAATCTTTTGGTCTCCTCTTGCTCTCCCATTTGAAGTCCCCTCTCCATAGGCCCATCCCAAAGAAGTTTGTTTAGAATGTTCTTCTTCAGGGTTTGGCCCACAATCAATCCAGCAGCCTGGGTGTTGCTGGGCTCAGAGTGTGAGTACAGAAACTCAGACCCCATCCCAGATATACTGAATCAGAATCTATTTTTCAAAAAGCTTCCTAGAGAACTTGTAGACATAGGAAAGATGAGAAGCACTGCTTTTTAGAGATTCATCTCAACATGAGCTGTCGTCAGAGGTGGACTCTGTGGGCCTACACGTGACTCTGCAGATGGCTTCCCCCAAAGCCCAGTGCTAGTTAGCAAATGTACCCATTCTCTTAGAGCCTCCGTAGGCTGGCCTGTGTGGCTCACACCACTCTAAGCTTCTCCTGGGTATGTTTCCTTTCAGCTGTAATGTCTTCCTCATGGCACAGTAAATCTCATATCTGTTGCTTGGTAGAGATGCACAGGGTTTCTGGTGTGCTGATGGCATACTTTCTTATTTCCAGTGATACCTGGAATTGTAATGACTGCGTCTTGTTCTCATTTCAGTAATACCCTGAAAGGGAAGCAAAGTAGATTCACACACTGTCCACCCTCCTGAGTCAAAAGGCCCTTATATTAAAAACTGCATTCTATGAAAATATAGATGTGCACACATTCAGTTTAAGAGTACAGAATGGTATAGGTTAAAAAGTCATTTTAGATGCATGCTGAGTCATACCTCCTAAGGGCAGCCTCTTCTAAAGATTTCTGTTTTCAGTTCTTCCGGTAAGCTCCTTCACAGATCTTCAGAATACTTTTATACTTCTGTTTCTTGAATTTTCAGTTTTATCTCCCTTGTATGAAAAACAAAGATTTATCTCACCCTTTGGCCTTCTGCTCTTCACATTTGTTAAATTCTTGTTTATAACTTTAATCAGTGTAACTAACCTTCTATTTTTGCATTCCATATGGTAACTTTTTAAAAAAATCTAGGTGAATGCTATTAGCTTATTTCTCTACCTAGAACACAAACGTCTAGAGATGATAGAGCATGAGTCTTATTCTGATTTACCCAGCATGGGGCTGGTGGAAGACAGTCAATAAACATTGCATTGATTATGTTGGACCCAGACAGAGGAAAGTGGCTTGTTATTCATTCACAAATAGATAAGACCATGGACTTGGAGCCACATAGCCTGGATTCAAATTCTTCCCACTTTTCTCACTAACTGTCACTGTGCACGTTGCTTTATTGCTCTTCCCTTATTGTATAATGGGGCTAATGATAAAACTTAATGATTATCAGAGGTAAATGACTCAATTTATGCAAAACCCCTAAAAGGATGTGTGGCACTAAGGAAGCACTTAATAAATGTTGTCACTGTTGTTGTTATCTGTATGAAAGTTTTGATTTTATTTCTTTATATATTTATTTATTTTTGTTTTTTTGAGACAGGGTCCTGCTGTATAGCACAGGCTGGCCTCAAACTCTCAATCCTCCTGCCTCAGCCTCTCCAGTTCAGCCAAAGGTGTATTACATACTTACCTGTAGAAGTCTCAGAATACTCATCCGTAGGCCCCACTCTAGAAATTGTTTCAGAAAGTCTGAGGTGGGTCTGGTTATATAAAACTACAGAGAGTTCTGAAGCCCATGTCTAATTAAGATGTACTGTTTGAAATATCTGCTGAGAGGAATACCAAGGAAATTGGAGGCACAGCAAAGCCATCGTCCAGGATCATGGGATCAGAATGGGATGGAAAGACAGGAGAGAGCAACCTGAGTTTCTCCCCTCTTCCTGCATCTTAAATCTATTTCAGAGACTATACTATGCCCTTGGCCCTATATGAAATCTCCGACAGTTCTCTGGTCATTCTGAGATAATAAAAATCTTTTATAACTGTTAATTTCAAGAGTAGCATCACTATAGTAATAAAAAAACTGTTTAATTCCATGTAGTGGTGCAAACTCAAAAATTTATTTCAAGTTTGTTGATCTTTTCTCAGAAAGAGCTTTTAGCTGCTTAAATTTCTCTCTGTTTTTCTCCTGTTTTGTTGATTTCTCCTTGTACTTTATTTCCTCTCTTCTACTTAGTTTGGGTTTACTTTGCTATTCTCTACCTAGCTTTTCCCCCAACATTTTATGAAAATTTTTACACAGAATAGTAAAAGAATTATAGATTGAACACCCATGTAATACCTCCACCTAGATTTGTCAGTAAGCATTCTGCAGTATTTGATTTATCTCCTATCTGTCTGCTAATTCCTTTATCTTTCAATTCACCTTAAATTTTTGCAGCACATTTCAAAGTAAGTTGCAGAGATAAATACACTTTCATCCCTAAATACCTCCTAGGCATTCATTAACTAAAATTCAATATTTGTTAATATTTTATCATTAGTGCTTATTTAGTATTTTAATAAAAAGAAATGCAAAGAGTTAGGCACTGTGGTATACACCGCTCATCTCAGCAACTCAGGAGGGTGAGGCAGGCCAGTCATGAGTTTGAGGCCAGAGACAGCCTGCACAACTTAGTGAGACCCAATCTCAAAAGAAAAAGTGAAAAAGGAGCTGAGAGTGCAGCTTGCTGGCAGAGCACTTACCTAGCAAGTGCTCGGCCCTAGGTTCAACCACCCTGTGTTGCAAAAAATATAAATAAATAAGAGGAAATGCATTATTAACACCATGTAATTTGTAGCTGTATGTGGTAATATTCTAACGTAATTTCCTGGATGTATTTTCTTTGTATGGTCATTATATATTTATGCTGATGTTACTGTGTTGTTTTTTTTCTTTAAAGTGAGATTTATTGAGTTTAATGTACATATCACGAAGTTCACTTTTCCTAGGTATACAGTTCTATAGTTTTGGCAAATACAATTATGTAACCACCACTTCAATCAAAGTTTCAGACATTTTCATTCCTTCCCAAACCCCTTGTTTCCTTCTATAAACTTCTGTCTCCACCCTAGGCTCTATCTCTTTTCCTTCTAGTTTGGTTCTTTGTAGAATGTCATATAAATGAGTCATACGTGACTTACCTTTTAATGTTTTTTAGGTTCATCCATGTTGTGGTATGTATCAGCAGTTTGTTCCTTTATATAGCTGAATAGTATTCCATTTGTTTATCAATGGACCAGTTAATGCACATTTGAATTATTCCTGGTTTTTGGTTATTATGAACAAAGATGGTGAACATTCTTATACATATATTTTTATGGACCTATGTTTTCATCTCTTGAGTAAATATCTAGAGTGGAATTGCTCAGTCATATGGTAAGCATATGTTTAACTTTGTAAGACATTGCCAAACTGTTTTGCAATGTGGCTGCACCCCCACCGACAGCACACCTTTCTAGTAGTTGTATAGGTAGATCTCATGGTGATTTGAATTTGCATTTCTGTAATAATGATGTTGAACATGTTTTCATATGCCTACTTGCTATCTGTGTATCTTCTGTGGTTGAGTGTCTATTGTAATCTTTTGCCATGTTTATTTGTCATTGAATTGTGGTTTATTTATATATTCTGGATTTAAGTCCCTAACAGCTTCGTTTTCCAAGTATTTACTCCTAGTCTGTAGGTTGTTGTGTTCTTAACAGTGTTTTCAAAAGCATGTTTTTATTTTTGGTTGCATCTGATTTATCAAGTTTTTCTTTTATGGTCATGCTTTCTGTGTCTTATTTAGCACATCTCTAACCCAGGGTAACAAGGGTTTTTTTCATGTTTTCTTCCAACAGATTTATAATTTTAGTTCTTCTATTTAAGTCTATGACTGATAATGAGTTAATTTTTGTATATGTTATAAAGGTCAACTTTTTTATATTTTTTGCATATGTATTTTCAATTGTTCCAGTAACATTTTTAAAAAGCTATTCTTTCTTAATTAATTTACCTTGGCATCCTTTTCTGAAAATTATTTGAACATATATATGTCAGTCTATATGCTAGTACCATACTGCCTTAACTACTGTAGCCTTATATTAAGTGTTTAAATCTGTAGTATGAGTCCTCTAACTTGAGTTTTTCTTTTCATAATGTTTTGGCTATTCTAGGCCCTTGTATTTCCTTATAAATTTTAGAATCAGCTTTTCAGCTTCTGTAAAAAAAAAAAAAAAAGCGTGAAAAGGTGTTGTACTCTCTTTTGAGAATCCCCCATTCATGCCTTGGACATGTGCTATGATTTTTAAGTGTTTCTCTTTCTCTCCAAGTGCCCACACTTAACCTTAAAGCATGTACTATCTCTTACTTCTACCCAATAAGCTTTCTAACTTTGTTTCACTCTAAAAATAGTCTGCAAAGGATTTTGTTTGAGATTGAATGGAATCTGTAGATCATTGATAAGCTTACAATACTGAGTCTAATTTGTGAATATGGTACATCTCCATTTATTTATATCTTTCAAATTTTATCTAAGTAATACTTGTAGTTTTGAATGGAGAGGTCTTGCAGTATTTTGTTTAATTTACCCCTGTGGTTTATGTTCTTACAAGGTAATACTAATGATGTGTGTATACACATACATATTTGTTTTTTATTTCTATTTCCCATTGGTCATTGCTAGTATATAGAAATGTAATTGATTTTTTATATTGATTTTGTATCCTGGAATGTTCCTAAGCCTACATGTTAGTGTTAACAGCTCTTTTATAGATGGCTTGGCATTTTCTGCATGAATAATCATGTAGTTGTGAATAAGGACAATTTACTTGTTGTGAAGTGTGTAGTTCATGTAGTTGTGAATAATTCCAATCTGAATGTCTTTTCTTCTTTTTCTTGCCTTATTGTACTGGCTAAGGTCTTCAATATAATGTTGACAGGGAGTAGAGAGGTCAGCACACCTGCCTTGATCTTGATCTTAGGACAAAAGCATTTATTCTCCAACCATTAGGTATAATTTTACTTGTAGGATTTTTATAGATGCCTGGTAAAAGTCCAGGATATTTCCTTCTAATCCTAGTCTTCTGAGAGATTTTTTATCATGAACGAATGTTGTACATGATTTTCATGGATCAATTTATTTGATTTTTTTCTCCTTTAAACTATTGCATTTTATGTAATTATTGATAGCATTAAGCCAGGTGTGGTGACACATGCCTATAATCCCAGCAGTTCAGAAACCGAGGCAGAGGACTGATGCAAGTTCAAGGCCAGCCTAGTCTATGTAGCGAGTTCAGGACCAGCCTGGATTTCACAATGAAGCCTTGTCTCAAAAAAATTATGAAGATTATTGGATTGAGTCCTATCACTTTATTTCTTTCTATTTGCCATTCCTCCTTTTTGGTTTATTTTTCTGCTTTATCATTCTTCTCTTTAGGATATTTGATTGTTATTATCTTTACAATTTAACTTTTTATATAATTGTAGGTTCTCATGCAATTGTAAGAAATACAACAGAGAGACCTTGTGTACTCTTTACCCAGTTTACTCCAATGGTGACATCTTGAAAAACTATAGTACAAATCATAGCAAGGATATTGTCATTATCCAGATACAGAACACATTCCTGTCAACACAAGGATCCTTCCATCCCATCCACAACTCTTTCTTAAACCCTGGCAACTACTAAATAATTTATTACTCATTCCTATAATTTTTTACTTCACAGATATTATATAAAAGGTCTCTAGTATAAAACTGTATCAGATTGGTTCTTTTCACTCAGCATAATTCTCTGGAGATTCTTCCTGTTACATGTACCAATGGTATCTTCCTTTTAGTCATTAAGTAGCAATTCACCAAATGGATGTGCCACAGTTTGTTTAAGCATTCACTGTTTGAAGGATTATTTCTATTTTAAACTTCAGTGAATTCTGTTCTAATTGATATTCTTTACCTCTGCTTGACCTTTCTTCATTTCTAATATATGCATTCAGTGCTATAAATATCCTTCCAAATGCTGCTTTAACTGCGTCCCACAAATTATATGTTGTATTTTCATTTTCATTTAATTCAAAATGTTTTCAAATTTCCCTTAAGACTTAATTAGAAGTAAGTATATCTTTAAATTGCCATATATTTCGGGTTTTCCAAGTATCTTTCTCCTATTGATTTCTGGCTTAATACTATTATTGTACATAATATGATTTCTTATAAATTTGTTACAATTTGTTTTAAGACCCAGAATATAGCCTATCTTGGTGAATGTTTCATATGCACTTGAAAAGAATGTGTATTCTGCTATTGGTGGATACAGTGTTTTATGAATGTCAATTAGGTAGAGTTGGCAGATAGTGTTGTTCATATTATCTATATCCTTGGTTTTCTGTCTACTTGTTCTGTCAATTATTGAGAGAAAGAGTGTTGAAATCTCCAACAATAATTGTGGATTTGTCTGTTTCTCTTTCAGATGTATCCATTTTTGCCTCATGTATTTTGAAGTGCTGTTATTAGGTACATATGCTTTTAGGATTGTTATTTCTTCTTGGAGAATTGATCATTTTATCATTTTGTGATGTCCTTTGTCCCAGAAAATCTTTCTTGTTCTGAAGTCATTGTCTGAAATTAATGTAGTTACTTCAGCTTTCTTTTGGCTAGGTTTTCATAGTATTTCTCTATCCTTTACAGTTTTTAAATTAACAGACTTCATTTTAGTATAGTTGTAGATTTACAGTAAATAGCTAATTTCCTTATACCCTTCACTTTCGCCCACCCAGATTTGCCTAATAGTAATATCTTCCATTAGCATAGTACACTTGTTACAATTTGAGTGAGTCTTGATACGTTATTATTAACTAAAGTCCATATTTCACATAAAAGTTCACTCTTTGTGTTGTTCAGTTCTGTGGATTTTTGAAAATGCATAAAAACCTCCCATTAATGTATCATATAGAATAATATTACTGCCCTAAAAATCCCCTGTGCTTCATTTTCATCCTTTCTCTCCTCCGTTCTGGCAAGCACTGATCTTTTTACTATCTCTGAAGTTTTGCCTTTCCCAGTATGTCATATAGTTGGAATCATAATGTAGCCTTTTCAGACTGGCTTCTTTCAAATAACACTATACATTTAAGTTTCCTCCATGTTTGTTCATAGCTTAATAGCTCATTTCTTTTCATTGCTGAATAATATTCCATTGTATGGATGTACCAGTTTGTTTATCCATTCACCAACTGAAGGATATCTTAGTTGATTCCAGTTTGAGCCATTATGAATTTTAAAGCTGCTATACACATCCATGCCCAGACTTTTCTGTGCACATAAATTTTCAACTCATTGTGGTTCATTTCCTTTTGAAGTTTATAATTTTATATTGTGAACTCCTTTTCATTGAGGGTTCTTTTCCATAGAAATCCTGGGTACTATAATCCATGAAAGCATCACTGCAGGACTATTTAGATAGAGAGCCCATTGGTTTCACTAATGCAAGACCAATTTTAAGTGAATTTTTTAATTTGGGAGGTTTTGTATTATACTTCAAGTGTCTGTTTAGAATGTACTCCCACATGTGTTACAGGACTAGGGTTCTGATTTCTTATTAGTAACTCCTGATTCATCTTACCATTTTCATTAGATATTGAGTGACCTCATTCTAATTCCTGTTTTACAAACAGAAGACCTTTGTGATCCTTAGCTTTAAATTGGTAGCTGCATTCTAGTTCTCTGCATATTTCTGCCCTGTAGCCTGGAATTAACTCCACAGTCATGATTAGAGCCTCAGTCTCTCAACTGCAAAGCCACATAGATTCAGTTTTTATTCATCCTCTTGTTTTGAATTTCCTCTTCATTTCTGTCATATAATAAATTTCTTTTCTTGGTTTTGAGCTCAAATACATATTCCATTGTTTCTGTTAAACTTGGGCCAGCATTTCTTTGCATTTGCCTTTGAAGAGATGGGAGTGGTGGGACGTGGGGTAGGATCCATCCACATCAGTTCAAGTCATGTTGGTAAGAGTTCACCATAGAGCATTTAGGGATTAATGTTATCCCATGATGCCACAATAGAAAGCCTTACAATCTTGATGATTCACTGCCTTTTTTCCCCAGAAGTCTGGCAAGTTGATGAGCAGAGAGAGAACCATGAGGAAAACCAAGACAAACCTCTGTGGCAAGCCGCATTCATAGACAAAGAAACACTGAAGGATAAAAGTGGTCAAGAATGCAGAACACGCAGAAAAATAAGTTATCTGAGCAGAGACTTTGTTTCTATAAGCCAAAGACTCCCTAAATATTATTCATGGAGACGATGTTCCAAAAATCATTTAAGCGTTCTTAGTCAAAACAGAAGTTATGGTAAGAAAGAAAGGTGATGGATGTAAAGCATATTGGAAATTATGCCTCCAGTCTAATCTTGACAAAGCCCAACCTCCAGAGAAATTCTTTGATCCAATCAAGGAAAGACCCTCCACCATTAACAATCCCTTAATAAAAGAGAATTCAAATGGGGGAGAAACTCTATGAATGTAATGAATGCAGGAAAGTTTTTATCCAGAAAGCAAACCTTGTACATCAAAGAACTCACATTGGAGAGAAGCCTTATGAATACTGTGAATGTGCAAAAGCCTTCAGCCAGAAGTCAACCCTCATATCATACAAGAGGACTTATATAGGTAGGAAGCCCTATGAACACAGAGAATGCAGTAAAAGCCTTTATCCAGAAGGCATTTCTCATTAAACATCAGAGAATTCATGTAGGAGACAGACTCTATAACTGCAGTGACTGTGAGAAAGACTTCAAAGGAAGTCAACTCATTAAACATCAGAGGATTCATACAGGGGAAAAACGTTATAAATGTAATGTATGTGGAAAATCTTTCAGTGTGAAGTCAACTCTCATTGTATATCACAGAACTTATATAGGAGAGAAGCCCTATGAATGCAAAGACAGGGAGAGCCTTCAGTGGGAAGACATCTCTCATTAAACAGAAAAATCATCTAAAGATAAAAGCTAAAACCTGTGAATAAACCTTTAAGTGGGATAACTTTATCCATTAGTTATACATTGTTATGTTGTTGTTGTTAGGTACCATCGAGTCGGGTCTGACTCATACCAACTCTCTGTACAACAGAAGGGAACACCATCTGGCGCTACTGTTAGTGCCTCTCTGCTAATCATAGGGTTTTCAATGGCTGACTGTTTCAGGAGTGGGCTGTCAGGCCCTTTTCCCAAGCCTACAGCACCAGGTATTCCCAGGCAGTCTCCCATCTAAGGACTAACCAGGCCCAACCCTGCTTAGCTTCTGAGATCTGATGAGATTGGACGCCAGGGAGGTATGGCTGTAGACATATGTTGTTACACTGTGCATCAAAGAATTCACTAAAGGTAATCTTGTAAGTCAGTTGGATATCAGAAAGCCTTCAGATACTGCTCAGCCTTTGTTAGATTTAAGAAAATTTAATATTATAGTATTCAAGGCATGCAGTAAATGTGATAAATTCTCATCCAGGAGTTGTAATACACTGTCTGTCCATCAAAGAATTTATGAAAGGTCAAACCATGAATATAGCAAGTTTGGAAATCCTTTGGAAAGAAGTTATGTCATTTTATATCACAGTACCTATATTCAAGAGACACTATCAATTCAATAATTTGAAGAGCCCCGTTTTCCTGGATAGTATGAAGAAAATCATGTTCCAGATAAATCTTTATATGTTTTATAGAAAAGATGACAAGTTTATTACATAAGCACTCAGGTATAAATTATACACACCAGGAGGACAGAGGACAAACATAATCCATACTAGGCCAGTCTACTAAATTAAATGTAATAGAGAATTCCTTAATAGATTAGTTTGAGAGAGGATGAGTCAGCAGGAAACCCAAATAAAAGGAACTCAAGCAGAAGACCTTACGTATGCATTTTATCTATCATCAGTGCAGAAATATAAATATGGAGAATGTTTAGACCTTTCTGGGATACCTTTTTCAGAACAGTGGTCATGATATTAACAAGTAATTTTTTTTTTTTTTTTTTTTTTTGCGGTACTGGGGGTTGAACCCAGGGCCTCGCGCCTGCATGCTCTGCAAGCGCTGGACCACTGAGCTGCACCTCAGCCCATTTTTTTTTTTTTTTTTACTTTTTGAGACAGGGTCTCGCTAAATTACGTAGACTGCCTCTGGTCTCGAACTTGCAATCCTCCCGCCTCCGCCTCCCGAGCCGCTGGGATTACAGGCCTGCGCCACCACGCCCAGCCCATTAACAAGTAATTTTATGCTGCAGCAATAAGAGGTTCAGGATTTCTAGGAAAGATCCTATAAAATCAGTGTTAATTGAAATAAAAATAAGCAAATTGAATATTTAATGATAGGTAATTGAATAACTACCTATACATTTACAAATTTGGGATAATATGCTGTCATTAATATAATTTTAAGAGTTTTGGAAAATGTTTAAACATTCCAAGACTATTTTATGATCTGTGATGTAAAATGACACATATAAGAAGAATGCACCATTATGATACTTCAGTGTCTCTGGATTGTGGAAATACAGGCAAATTTTCAGTTAGTAAAAATTACACACATATGATACCTATATCTATTTTACATGTTTATCTTTACATGTAGAGAAAAATACAAAGAAAAGAGCTAGGAAGAAAAATACATCCCACTATTAATAGCGGTCATGTTTGGACATTGGAATTATTGCTTTTTAAATTCTTTTGATTATAATATCAAATTTCCAGGCACTACAAATAAGGATTATTTAAAATGTGTCTTGCATAGGCTTCTGATTTTTTTTTTTTTTTGTCCCCATCCAATTTTCTATTCAGGCTTATTTTTAACATATGGCAGTGTTCTCCTACTTTTCTCTTCTGCACAGGTCATCCCACTTTGACATATCAACACATATTCATTACTTTTCCCAGTTGTGGTTTTATGTCATTCTTAGAATGTCATACACCTTTGAAAATGGATATCTAATCATTTTAATTTGTATAGTGATTTTCTAATGAAAATTAAATCATCTTCATACTTGTACACTTCTCACTGTGTTAGCTTTATGTCACTGTTACAAAATACCTGAGAAAAACAACTTGAAGGAGGAAAGGTTTGATTTACAATTTCAGAGATATCAGTCCAAAGTTGGCTGGATCCATTGCTTTGGGACGAAGGCAAAGCAGAATATCATGACAGTGGGAGCATGTGGTGGAGGAGGCTGCTCACCTCATGGCATCCAGGACACCAAAAAGACAGACTGGGACAAGCTATAGCTCCCAAGGACACACTACCATGACCTACTTCCTTCCACTAGGTACCACCTCCTAGTTTCCAACACCTCCCAATAATGCTATCAAGTTGTGAATCGATCAATGAATTAGTCCGTTGGTTACGTCAGAGTCCTCATAATCCAATCACTTCCCCCCAAGCCCCACCTCTGAACATTGCACTGGGGACCAAGCCTTCAACACATGAGTTTTGGGAGGATATTTCATATCCAGACCATGATATCCACGAAATCCTGTGACCTATGTTATATGATATCAGATGAGAAGCACAGCCAAGAGTAACTTATGGCCTCATAGGTAAAAAGAAAAAACCAATGCAAAACCAAACCTCCAGAAACCAAATAAGAAGCATTCTTCATTCTGATCCTGGTGATTGCTATTGGATACTCTTTTTCTCTTTTCCTCTCTTTCCCTTCTCCTTGTCACTAGTTCTCACAATGCACTGTGGCTAGTGTCCCAATATTGTTTTCATTTTATAAAAGCATCACATTGATGAATTCCTCTGGCTCTCATGGCAACACTATTAAGTAGGGAGGATAATGACAGTCCCACCTCACTGAAACATACACACATACTATAATATTTTATAGATGAAGAAAAAAACCAAAGGAGTGTGTTTACTCAAAAGCAATATAGCATGCATTAGCCATTTACTGATTCACATTCTGTGGTTCCTGCATGGAGGCAATTTATGTGCTCTTGCAGAGTGTCCGTCCCTCCATAATTCACCCAATAGAAGAGAGGAAGGGAGATCCTATGTGATTATTTAATATCTTCCCATTTTTGTCTTGTATTTGAATGTTTAATAAGAAAGTAATGAGCAGACTTCTATTTCCATGTATACTGTAGTTGGTCTTGCCTGGCCAGAAATTATGCTGCAACAACTAGGGGAAAAGGGAAGATATATAGGAAAATATTTTCAGATATCATAGAGCTGTAGAAACAATGAGGCCTAGGTGAATTAAAATTCCAGAAAGAGAAGTGCCTTTTCTAGATGAGTTGACAATTGCTGTCCCTTATCTGGGGAGTATGTGTTGATTCTCAATGTGAGCTGAGAATGGAGCTTAACCACAGCTGATAGACTGTAGAAGGGAAAATAAGTCCAGAAGAGGTTTGGGAAGTTATATAGGGCTACCTAAGGAACAACAAGAACTCCAACCACACGGCTAGTTTTGTGTATTGAACACTTGCTAAGTCTGTGATGGGGTAGGAGGTTAGGAGGCTGGACTGGAAAGGCAAAGCAAAAACTCCTGCCGTTTCACTGTGCTTTGGAAACAGCTCCCAAAGAAGAAAGGGCCTGCCCAGTCATAAGGAAAGAGACTAAAGAGCTTACCTCAAAGCCTATGAAGGGGAGAGCTAAAATCTCAAGCAGTCTTCCAAGTCTATGGAGACAATGGCCCAATAAGTTCTCAAGCAGAAGTACAGGAAAAAACGCTTGGGGAGCAGTGATGAATAAGAGTTGGGTGTCTTAATAATGCTGCAGACTAGCCCTCATTGATCTGAGCTTATCTGTTCCTAACTTTGCCTCTTATAGAGAAAAGACAAGCCCAGTCAACTCCAGGCTCTAAAGTCAGATCTTGGAAACTAAGCAGAGTCTGGCCTGGTTAGTACTTGGATAACAGACCACCTGGGAACACCAGGTGCTGTAGGCTTGGGAGAAGAACCCAGCAACCCACTCCCAAAAATCAATCCACCATTGAAAACCCTATGAATAGTAGAGAAGCACTGACAATAGTGTTTCACTTGTACATAGGGTCGCTATGAATCAGACACTGACTCAATAGCACCTAACAACAACAATATAACACAAAAAAGATTGCTAGGTGTGAGGAAAGTCACACAAATCCAGCTACAACAGAAAATGAACAACAGTTGTACTGGGTGGAATTGTAAGGGTTGAGACAGATGAGGGGGGCCTACCTACAACCACAAGGAACAGAACTGAGCTCACAGCATGTATGAACTTAGAAGTACAGCCTCCAAATAAAAGCTCAGCTCAGCCTACACCTTTATTTTCCACTTGTGAAACAGAACTCAGCTAAACTCATCTGGACTTCTGATCTACAAAACTATGACAGATGTATATTGTTTTAAACCATAGCTTGTGGTGATTTATTTAGGCAGCAGTAGAAAACTAATACAGAAAGCTTAGATGATTTTGATTCTGGAATTAGCAGAAAGCACTGTACCATGTGTATAACAGCAATAAAGCAAAATGGATAAAAGATGGAGAATTTTGAAATATGTGGAATCTCTAAAAATGGATAAAATATGTTTACTACAACTGAAAAAAATACAATAGGCAAAAACTTGCCATATGGATTTTAACAGCAGATTTGACACAACAGAAAATAGGATCATGAGTTGAAAGACATGTCGATAGATTTATCGCAGAGATGGATCGGTATCTGACTCATAGTGACTCTGCGTGCAACAGGTGAAACACTATTGTCAGTGTTTCTCTGCTGTTCATAGGGTTTTCAATTGTGGATTGATTTTTGGGAGTGGGTTGCTGGGTTCTTCTACCAAGCCTACAGCACCTGGTGTTCCCAGGCAGACTCCCATCCAAATACTAACCAGGCCCGACCCTGCTTAGCTTCTGAGATCTGATGGGATCGGATGCTACAGGGCTACGGCTGCAGGCCACTAGGGCAACCATAGGGCTTATTTTTTTTCCCTTTTCTCAGTTTTATAAATCTTTGAACACCTTTGCTCAATAAACAAAAACAGTTACCTTAAATATCGTTGTCCACTATTTCTATTTGTTTATAGCAGGTGAGTAAGTTTGGACCTGGCTACTTTGTGATGGTTGAAAATTAAATGTGGTATGTTATGATTCATGCATGACATTATCAGAGCTTCTTGATCCCATAGCTTGGTCTCTTCCATGTTTTTGAAAAAATTTAACCATTGAATTAAATATTATTCCTGCTATAATATTTCTCTCATCTTTTGGGATCCCCATTATAGGTCATGCAGCTAAAGTAAAAGGGCAGGTTGAGAACACAAAATCAAATATTATAATGACATATGTAAAGAACTGGACATAGAAAACTTAAAGGGAAGAACACATGCTGTTTTTCTCAAGCTATCTAGCCAACTGACTTGGCATAAACAAGTTAGCACCTCTGGTGCTGCATCTGTTTGTTGAAACATCTCTATCGGTATCCCATCAATTCCTGGAGCCTTGTGTTTCACCAATGCCTTTAAGGCAGTTTACACTTCTGCCTTCAGTTCCATTGGTTCCTGATTATATGCAGCCTCTTGAAATGGTTGGTCATCCACCAATTCTTTTTTGTTTAATTAGTCTGTGTATTCCTTCCATCCTCTTTTGATGTTTTCTATGTCATTTAATATTTCCCCTGTAGAATCCTTCACTATTGCCCCTTGAAGCTTGAATTATTTCTTCAATTCTTTAAGCTTGAGAAAAACAGCATGTGTTCTTCCCTTTAAGTTTTCTGTCTCCAGTTCTTTGTGTATGTCATTATAATATTTGATTTTGTGTTCTCAACCTGCCCTTTGAAAACTTCTCTTTAGTTCTTTAACTTTGTTATGTCTTCCTTTTACTTTAGCTGCATGACTTTCAATGGCAAGTTTCAGAGTCTCTTTTGCCATGTAATTTGGTCTTTTTTTCCTGTCTTTTTAATAACCTTTTGCTTTCATCATGAATGATGTCTTTGGTGTCATGCCACAACTCATTTGGTCTTCAACTGTTAGTGTCTAACACATCAAATCTGTTCTTGAGATGGTCTCTGAACTCAGGTGGGAGATACTCAAGGTCATACCTTGGCTCTTGTTCTAATTTTCTTCGGTTTCATTTTGAACCTGCATATGAGCAGTTGATGGTCTGATCCACAATCAGCACCTGGTCTTGTTCTGACTTCTGATATTGAGCTTTTCCATTGTCTCTTTCCACCAATGTAGTCAGCTTTGTTCCTTATGTTCCATCTGGTGAACTCCATGTGTACAGTTGCCATTTATGGTGGTGAAAAAAATGCATTTGCAATGAAAAAATCATTGGTCTGACAAAACTCTATCATGTGATCTCCAGGGTTGTTTCTATCACCAAGGCCATATTTTCCAACTACTGAGCCTTCTTGTTTGTTTCCAACTTTTGCATTCCAATCATCAGTAATTATCAGTGCATCCTGACTGCGTGTTTGATCAATTTCAGATAGCAGAAGCTGGTAAAAATCTTCCACTTCTTTATTTGTGGCGTTAGTGATGGGTGCATAAATTTGAACAACAGTCATATGAACTGGCCTTCCTTGTAGGTACATGGATATTATTATATCACTGACTGTACTTAAAGACATTGTACGTATGGACAGATTTTGAGATGTCTTTTTTCATGATGAATATAACCCCATTTCTCTTTTTCATTCCCAGCCTAGTAGATCATATGATTATCTGATTCAAAACGGTCCATTTTAGCTCACTGATGTCTAGAATGTCAATGTTTATGTGCTCCATATCATTTTTGATGATCTGTAATTTTCACTTGTCTGTTGTCTTGTTAGACTGTGAGGGTTTGCCTATTGCTGTGATGATAAAGGCTATGCCACCAGTATTTCAGATACCATCAGGGTCCCCAATGGTAGACAGGTTTCAGCTGAACTTCCAGACTAAGACTAGGGAGAAGGACCTGAAAGTCCACTCCTGAAACAATTAACCATTGAAAATTAGAAGAAATGACGAAATGGAAAGAAACAACTGTAAACTTGTTCTCAAGTTTATTGCTGTTTCTTCTCATACAACATACAACCTTACATACACAGCATAAACTATTGAACCAAGGTATAGAACACCAGCATATCCAGTTGTTCGTTGTTGTTAGGGGCCATCGAGTCAGATCTGACTCATAGCCACCCTATGTACAATAGAACAAAACACTACCCAACACTGTGCCATGCAAAGGAACTTTTTATGTTTGAGCCCATTGGTGCAGCCAGTTTCCCATCTCATTTTGAATCATGCCACATCAGCAAATGGAGAGCCCAGAAGTTTTACTCCATTCCCACCATTAAGGTCAACTGTACTTTGAGGAGGCAACTCTTCACCAGTTGTCTCTTGAATACCTTCCAGCCTGGGGGGCTCATTTTCCTGCACTGTATTTGACAGTGCTCTGCCATCCATAGGGTTTTCAATGGTTAATTGTTTTGGGCTGCCAGGTCCTTCTCCCTAATCTGTCTTAGTCTGAAAGCTCAGCTGAAACCTGTCCACCATGGATGGCCCTGCTGGTATCTAAAATACTGGTGGCATAGCTTTCAGCATCACAGCAACATGC
Source organism: Pedetes capensis (assembly GCA_007922755.1). NCBI lineage: Eukaryota > Metazoa > Chordata > Mammalia > Rodentia > Pedetidae > Pedetes > Pedetes capensis. The sequence continues at coordinate 3,103 of VMDO01026266.1, read as the reverse complement.
AAGCCCACATAACAGGACAAGCTGACAGACACATGGGGGATGATGGAGTTAAATCCTAATAAACCCATCATAAATTAAAAATACCATAAATTCAAAATGCATGCCATACATCTAACATACTAAACATCACAAGTTAGCAACACAGCACACTATGCAGTGTTGGTTCTTTCCCCTCATGATTGCAGGGCTGTGAGTTGGTCCAAGCTGCTGCTGCCCAGCACTGCCAGACAGGACCAGACCCCATATTGCTATCTCAGGAGAAGGTCCAAATTCAGAATTCAAGGTATGCTACTGAATGGGTATCATTTTCACACTATCATAAAACTGAACCATCTATAGGCTCTTCAGAAAAGCTGTTATTAGGAAAATCTGACCTGGCATTTGTGGAGGAAAAAAAAAACCATAAAACTGGATTACTTCTCTCATTCTAAACAACAAAAAAACTCTATAGATGGATTGGAGATTTAAATGTATATAAAATAATGATAAATTTAATAGATAAATATGTCATTCAGCTTTTCATCTTTGTGACAAAAACCCGGGACAAACAACTTAAAAGATGAAAGAGTTATTTTGGTTCATGGTTTCTGAGGTTTTATTTCATGGTCACAGGCTCCATTGCTTTAGGCCTGAGGCAAAGCAGAACATCATGGTGTAAGGGAATAGTGGATCAGAGTTGCCCACATCATGGTGGCCAGGAAGCAGAGAGACCAAAGAAGAAGCAACGAGGACAAGATACACCTGCCAAGGTCACATTCTCAGTGACATACTTCCCCCAACCTGGCCCCATCTCCTAATATTTCCACCACCTACCAGTGATGTCATAAAATTATGAATCCCAGAGCCCTCATGATCTAATCATCACAGTGACTGGGGACCAAGCCTTTAATACATGAGTCTTTGTGGAGGACACTTCATGTCCAAACCATAATAATAACTTAAAAGTTTTTATAATTTGAGAGTGGTGAAAGTCTTTCTAAATTACCCCCAAAATCATAAGACACACAGCTAAAAACTGATAAACTTGAATATTGAGACATTAGAAATTACTAAGCAGCAGAATGAAATTTAAAAGATGATCAAATGCCGATATTAAAATGAGAAAAATATTTGTAATATACATAACAAATTTCCTTCATACACTAAAATTCTAACAAATCATTAACAAAAAAATCATAACCCCACTGGGCACTGTGGCACACACCTGTAACACCAGCTCTTGGAAAGCTGAGGCAGGAGGATTGCAAGTCTGAGCCCAAGTCAGCCTGCTTAATTTAGTGAGATCTTGTCTCAAAAACCAAAAATAAGCCAGATGCGCTGGCTTACACCTATAATCTTAGAGACTTGTGAGGCAGAGGCAGGAGGATGGCAATCTTGAGGCCAGACGTAGCCTGTGTAACTTAGCAAGACTGTGTCTCAAAATAAAAAGTAAAAAAGTGGGCCGGGGGTGCTGCTTAGTGACACAATGCTTGCAAAGCATGCAAGCACAAGGCATTGGGTCCTACCCCCTAGTACTGCGATAAGTAAATAAATAAGGATGTGAGGTGTGGCTCAGTGATGGTGTACTTGCCTAGCATGTGCAAGGCCCTGGGTTCAGCTTTCAGTTAAAAAAAGAAAAGACCACAACCTAATATATAACTGAAGGATTAATAATAAATGTATCGTAGCATACCATGTACCACCCTTCAGATTCTTAAACCTTTAAATGATTGATAATACCTAGTACAGTCAAGTATCTAGAGAAAAAAGCACCAAAGAAGTTATAAACTGTTTACAGTATTTTGTACTGGAATAACTGGCAAATATTCATCAAAATCTACATCGTAAACACCCTTTAACAAAGCAATACCCATTCTAGGATTTTACTCTAGTCCGATAAATTAATTAGAAAAGGCAATCCAAAAGAATAGACAAAAGAGTCATAGCAACAGAAGTATCAGTAGCATATGAACACACAGAAAAACTATAAACCTCATTAAAATTCAGACACATGCTAATTAAGCAATGATACTGTCTTTTATCCATGAGATTGGTAAGCATCCAAGAGAGGGATAAGAGCCACTGTTGATGAGAGAATTGGAGCATGAGCACTCTCGAATAAAGGTGCTTGTCAGGCAAATTTGGCAGTGCCTAACATTAAAGCTTTTTTTCTCTTCTTATAAGCAGCAATTGCTTTTACAGAACTCTATCCTCCTGGGATATTTATACACACATAAAGATGTCTAAGGAAGTTGTTTGTATTTGCAAAAAAGTAGGGGGAGAAAGCTCTAAATGGCCCATGTTCCTGGGAGCCTAGTAATGGTGGAATGATAGTTGTACAACCAGGCAAAGTTACTTATAATAAAAATGACTGCAATCCATAAACAAACTGCATGTGGATCGGGAGGTATACAGAGAGGTAAATACACTGCTGCATCTCTTCTCTGGAACTGCCATAAAAGAAATCATAGACATGTAAGGATGGGGCTGGAGGTTTAGAGCAGTTGGTAGAGCTCTTGTTTAGCATTCATTGAGGCGCTGGGTTTAGTCCCCAGCACCACATACACACACACACACACACACACACACACACACACACACACACACACACACACACAGACCCTGACCCAAAATACAAAATAAAAAATGGGCTGGGGTGCAACCCAGTGGTAGAGCACTTGCAAATTATGTATGAGGCCCTAGATTCAAGCCCCAAGTACCACCAAAAAAAAAAAAGCAGTTATGTAAGGATATCTGGGATATTTTTATCTAAGTAAAAAAAATAACAGCAAATTTCAAAAGATACATGAATAGGAGCTTATTCTCAATAAAAACAATCTACACAAGCCAAGCGCCATGGTGCACACCTATAATCCCAGCAACACAGGAGGCTGAGGTAGGAAGATCACGAGTTTGAGGCCAGAGGCAGCCTGTGCAACTTAGCAAGACCTTGTCTCAAAATTTAAAAATAATTTTAAAAAGAGGGGCTGGAGGTGCAGCTCAGTGGTAGAGTACCCTAGGTCCCCAGTATTAGAAATAAATAAATAGATAAATAAATAAACACAATTTATGCAAAATTTTGTAGGGTTTGTGATACATATTTTAAACACAAAGACCAAAAAAT
>VMDO01026265.1:0-26983 GCA_007922755.1 Pedetes capensis | reverse complement strand
GCACTCTATCACTGACTACACCTCTAATCTCTAACTTCTTCTGAAATGGTCCTAATTTAAAAGGGGCATATATTTCTTTTATTTTATATACCATGTTATAAAACCTTCTTAACTTAAGCTTTTAAGATTTGCCTTATTAAAATAAAAACGTTTATTAAGTTGTAAATAACTATATTCCAATACAATGAATAGAACTATAATAGTTCCTATGTAAATTCCCATTTATCAATGAATCAACATCAACTCCAAAAGATATTGCTAGAGTTACAAGTTTAGAGGCAGATGTCTTCCTGGCTCTGCACCCAGATAGTTTAGATGAAAGATAATTTAGTAAAGAAAATGCAAAGACAATTATTCTGTTGTATGTATTATAAAGGAAAATAGTGTAATGTAACTGCCACTTTTATGGTGCCGCTAGCTCCTGAATCTCTTGTTATTATCCTCTCTGTGTTCAGAGAATCTAGCTTCTTTTTTCTATACTTGTCCCTTCACTAATTGTTGGTACTTATTGATGTGTAATGATACCTACTGTTATGTATCATAGGATGTGTGCCACGTCCTTTGTAAATAGAAATCTATAAGCTAGACTTCATTACATATACATTATGTTCATATTCTACCTCCTTCCAATTATCATTTTAATTCATAAATATATATTAAATATATGAACAGATTTAAATCCACATTGGCAGATCAGAAATTAGAAGCATATTTTTCACAAGTGTCACCAGCACACATCAGTATGCCCACCTCTGCTAGACTTCCCTCCCCCCACATGGAGAAGGTTCTTTCCTCCACCAGGTGTCTCATCTTTCATCTTGACTTGCTATAAATGGAAAATTGGCAAATTTGCCTTAGCTTATCCAACAAGAAGTAGTTTAGGCCAGGTTCTCAGTCAGTGTCCCCCTCAAAAACTCTTATGCTGAAACCTACCCCCCAAAGTGGTATTAAGAAGTTGGGCCTTTAAGATATGATTAGTTTGTGATGGCTCCACTCTCATGTGCAGGATTACTGTTCTCATAAAAGAGACCTGAGGGAACTTGTTTGCCTCTTTCACCATCTGAGGACACATAGAAGGTGCCATCCATAAAGAATGACCCTCACCAGACAACAGGTTTGTTGGTGGCCTTGATTTTATATTTCACCTACTCTAAAACATGAACAGTAATGTTTTGTTTTTATAAATTAGTTAGACTGAGATATTTTGGGGTAGATGCTCAAATAGACTAAGACAGTGTATAAGTCCAATTTCTAGGTGTAGCATGTAAAAATTTCTAATTTTTTGTGATTAAAACCACCTGTATTAGATTGCCACTGTGGCAGAAACAAATTTATTGGAGGAATGACTTATTTGGGACTCACAGCTTGGAGGATCACAGTCCACAGAGGCAAGGAGGCATGTGGCAGCAGGAAAAGCAGCAGGGCCCATGATAGACAAACTCAGATCATGGCGGATCGGGGATCAGAAGCAGAGAGCAGAGGTAGATCAGAACTGCAGGTCTTGGGTAAATTCCAAAGGCCTGTCTCCAGGGACTGGCTTGTGCAAAGTTACAATTACCTTTCTAAATTTCCACATCCTCCACAAGCAATGCAACTACCTAGGGACCAAGCACTCAAACATACCATCTTAGGGGGGGAATTTAGATTCAAACCTTTTCACCACCCAATCGTCTGTGTAAAACAGTTGGTCAGTATTGTGTTAACACAAGATGAATAATCATAATTTATTAAAGATTTTAGTGACATATTCACTCTTTCTGAATCATTTTCACAGAGGTAATGATTTATTTTTATGAGCACAATGAAAAAAGGATTAATCTTGAATTACCAAGACATGAAGTATTTTTCTTAGGAAAGAAGGTTTTCAGATTTAAACTCTATAGACTGTTGATAACTGAAATTATGCTTTTTAAAAAAACTGTGAAAATAGACTTTACATTTAAATAGTATTAGATTTTTAAGATTTAGATAACTTTTCTCTGCCACAGCAGAAGGGTACCCATTGTATCAAGGCTCACTTAATAAATGTTTATTGAAGGAAGAAAGGTATCAAGGGAAGGGAAGAAAGAAAGAGGGGAGAAGAAATGGTTTCAACCTCTTTAGCTAATATTTCACATTTCATATTTGAAGGCAATAATGAAAATTTGATTGAAAACATTCACTATAGATTATTCAATACTTTATGAGAATCAATAAAAGGGTCAGAATTATATCATTGTTGTTGTTAGGTGCCGTGAAGTTGGTATCCGACTCATAGCGACCCTCTGTACAACAGGGGAAACACTATTGTCAGTGCTTCTCTGCTGTTCATAGGGTTTTCAATGACAGATTGATTTTTGGGAGGGGGTTACCAGGTCCTTCTCCCACAGAATTATATATAAGACTCTTAATGGAAAAACATCTATAAAGTAATACGTTGGCCTTGATGATCTCAGTATTTCAGAGAAGTGCACACTCCAAAAGGAGCTTGAGGTAAATTACAACTCTTGTTCAGGAATGGGAACAGGACAGAGGGTGATGGGATGAAGAAACAAACCCATTGCCCTGGAGTAATTTGCCAGGGATTTTGCAAGATACTTTGCATATAATCATTATAACTAAAATTAAATATCTATTAAAGCCAATATTAAAGACATTGTTTCCTGCTTAACAAATGGTATATCTTTTATAGCTTCATTAAGGATGCTACCATCCTTAATTGCTACAGACCAGGAGATTTTCAGTGAGGTGCATATTAACTGCAGAGATAATACTGTTTCTATATGTTAATAATTTTAAATGAAAAAGACTTGAGCTGTTTTCCAACCACATGGGAGGAATCATTTATGTCCTTAAAGACTTATTTTACCATTAACCCCTTCATTTGAGTGAAGTGGATAGCCATATGTAAAGTATTAATTCTTTTCACATTAGTGTTAATAGCAAGTATTTTTAGACCCACTGGTGTGAGAGGATTAAAAGCCACAACATTAGGCACGCACCAACATGCCTGAGATTAATCCTCGTTAGCACAACCTAGCAGGAGCATGTAACTTGATTTTCTGTTTATTGATCAGATTCTCCTTGTTTTGTTTTGCTTTTTTTAATCACATGAAATGCTACTCCACAGAGACAATATTTTACATTTATATACTGAATTAAAAATGCAGCACAATATGAAGTAGATCGAATATGCCCTTTTTACTTTTGATGTCATTTAATAAAAATGCAGGGGGATCTGTAGAAATAGGATGTAACCTAAATAGTTGACATTATGGCTCACATTGTAGATTAGCATTCATGCTGCTTCTAGTTATAAACTAATGCTTGAAGGTCATGTAACAATAAAGCTATGGGATATGGATATATATTTACTTTTATTTGTTATAAGGACATTCAAGGAGTCAGTGAAAAATAGATGTACTTCTAATATTTTGTTATACATTTTGAAAAGAGGAAAGAGATAATTTTCTAGTCTTTCCATTTCTGTTTTATTCCTAATTCACCCCACTTTCTTGTCATGTTAGTATAGATAATATTTCCGAGCCTCTCATCCTCATGTTTATTTTAATTTAAAAATAAAGTAGGAGTGACATTCGAATATTAAATTACCAGTAGAGCATGAGCACAGATCTCAGATCAATCAAGAGGTATATCAGCTATAAACAACTTGGTGAAGAACAACTTGATTGGCTAAAACTTAGGTTGGCCTAGTGGTCAGGTGGTTTTCAATGGCTGACTGGTCGGGATTGCCTTGGGAGTGGATTGCCAGGTCCTTCTCCCATTTTTGCGGTGCTGGGAATTGAACTCGGGACCTCAGAAACTGCAGCGCAGTGCTCTACCAACTGAGCTAAATCCCAGCCACTATGAGTCGGATACCGACTCTATGGCACCTAACAACAACAACAACAACAAGTGGTCAGGTTATCCCTATTTTGTTTGAGTGTCTTAAATCACTTTGGATAATGGAAAACAAGGATTCTTAGTGATTTCTATCCTAAAAGAAGGTTAGGAAGAGAAAGAAGCCATTCCACCAGAAGCATATGGACCCTACCTTTTCTCATGAGTGGTGTTAGAGTTGGTAGACTACAATAAGACAATTAATTGGCTTACTTTTTAATAAAGTTATGCATTTTGTATTATTTACAAATGCTTCTAAAAATACACTCATATACATAGATGGGGAGAGATGTAGATTTTACTTGTTTAAATATAGTTCTGAACATGTGATATATATATATATATATATATATGCATAATATATATGCATATGCATAGAGACATATTCAAAGTCTGTCCCCAGTTAACACATGAATTTATTCTCTCAAAGTTCATATTATTTGGAATTTGCATTAGTAAATTTATAGCAACGTTTTTTGTCAGATAATGTGGTATCTCTAAGGTCTCTAAAATATCTAAATATAAATGCTTTCAGTTTCATAAAAGCTTCTCTGAACTGGTCATTGCACAAAAAGTGTAATCTTGTTTTTCCCTGAATTCTATTCTTTCCCTCTCTGCAACCTTGTCAGTCTACAAGCGCTGGGCTCTGTATCTCTGATTTTTCTGCTGGGCTCTTGGTGTCCTAACATCAACAAACTACAACTAGATGTATCTTTCTACTAACCATATGACTAGATCTGAAACACACCCCTTTCTTTACCACTTGAGATGTAGGCACACTCTTGGTTTCTTTGGATTTTACCACTAAATTTAGCATGGCAGTATCTAAGAAAAAGGAGGAATAGCTAATAGAGAGTATTACCTTCATCCATTACAGCTCATTAAAACTAATTGGTTTTGAGTGTACATTGAACTGGATTGGACTGGAATTGCAGACTGGATAGGTAAAAATGTTACTGTCTTTTCAAATCAATGTTATTTAATTATCTGATTAATATTCATTTAACACAGCAGGAATATATATTTAAGTTCTAAAAGTTGCATAGAGAAACAGATTCAATTACTAATTTACTTTTGTCTGGGGCACTCATTGTTCATAAAATAAAAATGTCAAAATGAGTGCCACTTCTGTTTTCTGTTTTCTTTTCAGAGATTTTTCAAAACAATAGTTTGTTAGCTACTTTAAGTATCTTCAAATCCAATGATAAAATAAGTGACCCCTGTCTGGTAAATAGGACCAAAACTTGCCTTATTGCTTTTAGAATATTAGTTGACTACTACTGTCAATGGGGCTGGGATTTAGCTCAGTTGGTAGAGCGCTGCGGTGCAGTCTCTAAGGTCCTGAGTTCAATTCCCAGCACCACAAAAATAGGGGACGGGCCTGGAAATCCACTCCCAAGGCAAACCCGAAACAGTCAGCCATTGAAAATCCTATGAGGGTCGCTATGAGTCGGACACCGACTCGACGGCACACAACAACAACAACTACTGTCAAATTTGAGAACTTTGAGGTATGAGCCTGTTATACAACTAATAAACAGAGATAAGTCAATTCTTGTGAAAGGAATATAGACATATATCCTCTACATTTTCACTGGATGCTGATTTTCTTATTGGAGGAAACTGGGTTTTACAGGAGTTTATATGAAAATTTGTTACATATTATATTTTAATTTTTAAATCTAGTGATACTAAAATTTTACCTATCAGTTTGGGCTCTGAGCTGATACTTGTTTGATTCACTCATTTCTTCTCTGATTTAATATATAATGTATATCCATTCGCCTGCACCCATACCACTGTGGTGTCTGATCCAGTCAGATCTCGGAAGCTAAGCAGAGTTGGGAGTGGTTAGTACTTGCATGGGAACTGCCTGGGAACAGCATGTTCTGTAGGCTTGGGAGAAGGACCCAGCAACCCACTCCCAAAAAACAATCAGCCATTGAAAACCCAATGAATAGCAGAGAAGCACTGACAATAGTGTTTTTCTGTTGTACATAGGGTCGCTGAGTCAGATACTGACTCAACAGCACCTAAAAACAACAACAATATATCCATCCATCCATTTGTCCAGCTTTAATACCTTCAATAAACATTTACTGATAATCTCCTATATGTATCTGGGACTATGATAAGCATTTTACATAATTAATTTAATTTGATCTTCACAGCAGTTCTCCAAGATAAATATTAGTATTCTAATTTTGCAAATGAGAAAGCTGATTCCCAGAAGAAGTTAAACAACTGCCAAGGTCAGATTGTTAAGAATGTTTGGCTCATCTTTATTTCTAAACACAGTCCTTGCAATAACCAGAGTACTTTATGAATGTTCATAATGGAATGAATGATTGAACCAGAATAAGTTTTGCTATAGCTGACACCTATTTGTTGTTGCCATTTAGTGAACAGTAAGTACCACAGGCACTTCTTGATTTGCCTGTATTCTCCTTTAATTATTTCAGAAACCTAGTAATCTCAGTGCTATTAATGATCTTATTCTTATATTACAGATGAAAGATGTGTGGTAAAAGCTGTAAATTAACTTGCTCAAGATCACACAGCCAGAAAGGAGCAGAGTTAGGATTTAGACTTGGATTTTGGCTTGGACTGTCTCCCATCACCACCATGCACTGTTTTTTGTTCAGCACAGTTCATGATGCATTGTGAATGCTCAAAAATTATTTGCTGTGTTGATAGTGGTGATGAGGAATTGGAAGTTTTGTCTGATGAATTGATAAAGCTATTTATTAGTAATTATAGATTTTTCACATTATAGTTACATGGATTGTCCCTGTAAATGCCTAGAACATCTTTCTTTCACTTTCCTGGTAACAATAAAACACCTCTTTTAAGTGTTCATAGAAAAACAAGAATGTATGTTTATGTGCAAATACACTATCATATATTTGTATGTGTGTATATGGAGACACTGGTTTAGTTATAGAGATACAGGACATACTTGAATGGGGCTCTGTTTCTGAAGTATAATCAATTTACATTTTAAAGCCATCCACATATACCAGTTTAACTAGATATATGCATTTTGGAAATAGCGAATCATGATTTTAGTAAACACCACATTCTTTAATTGCTTAAAATAATTTCATGTGAAGAAATTTGGCACAAAATTAATGATCTTTATAAAGAAATTAGAATAGAAAAACTGATTCCATCTTAAATCATGTAGTAATAAAACAAACCACTACAGTGTTTTCCTGTCATTAGTTGTTCATAGATCCACAAAGTCAGCTCTGCTTTTTGACCCGTTGCATACACATTTTTTCAATATTTAGTTCTGTCAGTGGAGGAGCTTGAAGCAATGAGGGTAATGAGGAGGAATGATAGTTTAGATGTATTCTTTCCTGGAATGCGAGTTGAATTAAATCTTTCATTCCCACTGCAAACATACAAATCCATAATCTTCTTTCAAGATGATTCTAGAATCAGGAGTCTGGATTCTTTTATTCCTGGCCAGAAGATTAAAATTGATCACAGGCCACACCAGGGACTCGGCTATAGTATCACAGCTCAATGTGGTTAACGAGGACAGTGCTTGCCTTCTGTTCTCCATAACTGTGCAGTTACACGTTACACATATTGATTCCAGGGGTCATCTAAGGCTAAGGAGATGTTGTGTGACTTGACAATATTTTGCTGTTTTTAAAGGGTAAGAGCTATGAGCCCTGATAGCAACTGGGACAGCTATACTTTAAGTTTGATAAATGAAGACTTATACTTTTTTAAGCTGGGAAAATCCTTCATGTAGAAATAATGAATAAAAATTTGATACTTGATTTAACATCGGTCGAATGACATCCAGTGAAAGAATGAAAATAACACTTTAATTATTACCCTTTCATCAAAATAAATTGATGATAGGTTTGTCGTTGTAGATCTATGCCTTAAACAAATGAATAGTGCTTAAAGAGGGTCCTTTCTCAAGACACCATTTAAATTTAAGTAGGCATAGTTTACCCCAAATCATTTGAAAATGTAGCATGAGTAGGATGATATGTGAATAATTACCCACTAATCTTTAAAACATTTTTTTCACTTTTTTCATGACTAAAACTATTATATTAACATTCAGAAAATTTAAGATACCACAGATCATTGTATATCAGAGTTTCAAAATCTAGGTTGAAACTCTATTTTTTCTCCCTAACAATAAAGGTTATGTCATACTCTGATATATATTTTATGGACTGGGGGATGAGACACTATCCTGAAGAGTTTTAACTGGTTAAGCTGGGCGTGGTGGCGCTCGCCTGTAATCCCAGCTGCTCGGGAGGCAGAGGCAGGAGGGTCACAAGTTGGAGACCAGAGGCAGGCTGCATAATTTAGGGAGACCCTATCTCAAAAACTAAAACAATGGGCTGAGGGTGCAGCTCAGTGGTCCAGTAGCTGCAAAGCATGCAAGCGCAAGGCCCTGGGTTCAAACCCCAGTACCCCAAAAAACAAAGCAAAACAAACAACAACAAAAAAAGAGTTTTAACTGGTTTAAATTGAGCTTGGCCAGTTACTAGCTATGAGATTTTAGAAAGCTTATTTTACTGCCTTGAACTTCACTTTCCTCGTCAATAAATGCGCATAAAGATATCTGGCCATGTTAGATGCTATTGTGTTGGGTCTGACTCTTGGTAGCCCTATGTACAACAGAATGAAGTACTACCTCACACTGTGCCATGCCCGGCACTATTGTCAGTGCTTCTCTGCCGTTTGCAGGGTTTTCAGTACATGATTGTTTCTGAAATGGGTTGCCAGGTCCTTCTCCCAAGCCAGTAGGACACTAACCAGGCCCAACCCTGCTTAGTTTCTGAGATCTGACGAGATTAGAAACCAAGTGTTATGACTGTAGACATAGAGTTGTAGCATGACTCAGGTATACTGGAAATATTTTCAAGTAATAAAACACTATAAATATAAATTATTAAATATTTATTATTATAGAGCTTATATGAGGGTCAGTCTGCATTTAAGGTATGTTGTTGTTAGGTGCCATAGAGTCTGTATCTGATTCATAGAGACCCTAGGTAAAACAGATGAAACACTATTCTCATTCTTCTCTGCTATTCATAGGGTTTTTAATGGCAGATTGATTTTTGGAAGTGGGTTGCTGGGACCTTCTCCCAAGTCTACAGTATCTGGTGTTCCCAGACAGTCTCCCATTCAAGTAGTAACCAGGCCCAACCCTGCTTAGCATCTGAGATCTGACAGGATTGGTTGCCACAGTGGTATGGCTACAGGAATTAAGATTTGTTGTTGTTGTTGTTGTTGTTGTTGTTGTTGTCATTGTTAGGTGCCAGGGTCTGATTCATAGCAACCCTATGTACAACAGACAAAACACTATTGTTAGTGCTTCACTGCTATTCATAGGATTTTCAATGGCTGATTATTTTTTGGAAGTGGGTTGCTGGGTCCATCTCCCAAGCCTGCAGCACCTGGTGTTCCCAGGCCATCTCCCATCCAAGTACTAACTAGGCCTGACCCTGCTTAGCATCTGAGATCTGATGGGATGGGACTCTATAGTACTATGGCTGCAGGCTCTTAAGATATGAGTGGTAGAAAAAATCTCTTACCATGGATTCTCTCTTGTTTTCTTTTATAATCTATAGAATATACATTGACAAAACAGCAAATCCCTAAAACCATAGATAGATACAATAGAAATCATCTATTCAGAAACTGACAAAAAAAATGTATCAAAGCTTTGACTGCTCAGTTCATTAAACCAAAGGCACCGGGGATATAATTCATTATTTTACAATGACTTAAAAATGTGAGGTTTTCATTGATGCTATCAGAATGTATATTCTATGTACTATGGTTAGAGTGCTTCAGATGCTTTTGAGGATAATTTAATTTGTGAATATGTGGCTATTATATAACTCATAGAGACTCTTAATGAGTTTCCAAAAAGCAGCCCAAACTCTCAGTTTGATCACCCTGAATAACTCACCATTCACTATTACTATAGTTTCTGCACCAAGTACAAGGAAAAGAGAAAACTAGACTGCTTGGCTATGTAATGTGCTCCACTTAAAATGATTTCCATTAATATCTATGAAATTTCTTCTGCCTGTACAAATGCTTCATAATTCAGTCCTCATAATTAGCACAGAGGAGTTGATGCTAAAACTTTCATTTGATAGGTAAGGAAACTGGAGCACAGAGAGGTAGGTTAATGTGTTACACATCATACAGCTAGTAGGTGAGGGACTAAGAGAAAATCTAAATGTTACCACTTGGACCACATATATCTTCTGTCCAGGCATCATCATTTGATTTTGTTTTCAGAGGTCAGAAAAGATGTGTCGGGGGGAGCCACAAATGAATATACCTTCTGAAGGATTTCCAAACCCAAAAGAGGACTAACACTGCCTCCTTATCTAAGCTTTGGTTGTGATGCATTTCTTTAGGTGTATAAGATAAGATCCTCTAATTGTTAGTTTTAATCATGCAAGTTTTGTTGAAGCTAAGTTATATACATTTCCCATTGCCCATTCAGAATTTAGTTAATATAAAATTTCCATTTTGATTAATTCTGACTTCTTAAGAAAGTACACTAATAGGAATATATTCTCCATTAATACTAATGCCTGGGAAGGCATGTGGATTTTCCTCTCTGGTAAAATCTTTCTTTCCAAACTTTGTCTGGCTTTACCACTATTTCACCTTCCAATGTGGGTGTCATTATTGAACTTTTTCTCCTCCTCACTTCTGATTTACCTGACTTTTCTTGTTTATCATAGTTACCAATACCATCATCCCTAAGTTTCTGTGGAAGATTGATTCCAGGATCCACTGTAGATACTGAAATCTGCAGATACTCTATTCCCTTATATAAAATGGCATTTAACGTACACATATCGTCCTGCAAAATTTAAATCCTCTCTAGGCTACATATAATAGTAAATATAACATAAATGCTATATAAGTAATTATAATTGATACCTGGGTGTTTTAGAGTATGATAAGAAAAAATGTCTGTACATATTCAGTACAAATGCAATTTTAAAAAGCAGTATTTTTTTATCCTTAGCTGGATGAGTCCACAGATGAAGAACCCACAGATCCAGAAGGCTGATTATACATGTATTTGTATTTTATTGCTTTTATTCTATATAATAATCTCTTCCGGTAAATCTCTTTTGGTTGTATTATTTCTAAAAGTAATTCTAGGTCAGCAGTGTTGTACTAAAAACTCAAGAAGATGAGTCTCAAAAATAAAATTATTCCTTTAAATACTTGTTTCTTTTATTTTAATGTTTATTTTTATACATAGGTAACTTTCTTAAATGTTTGTATCTTTTTAACTTTTTTTTTCCTGCAAACAAGAAACTTTAAACTGGTACGTCCCTTTACTTGGCTTCTAGCATACCACACTATGTTACCCAACTGAACTCCTATAAGTTTCCATTATAACGCCTCCCCTTCTTTTCTCCTTTAAAGTTGATTTGTCAACATGGGCTATACTCTATGCCTTTCTGTTCACTGTGTTCACTCTCCCTGTGTTAACTCACTAGTGTTCCTGGCTTCTAGTCTCATCTCAGCTTCTTTTTGTTAGATAAAGTCAAGTCGGGTCCAATTCATGCCCACCCTGTGTACAACAGAACAAAACACTCCCTGGTACTGTGCATGCCTAGCACTATGTCAGTGCTTCTCTGCTATTCATGGGGTTAGCAATGGCTGATTGTTTCAGGATTTCTTCAGGAATGGGTTGCCAGGTCCTTGTCCTATCTTGTGATGCTAGGGATCCAAACTAGGGCCTCTGAAAGTGCAGAGCTGCACTCTACTAACTTAGCTAAACCTCAGGCCTCTTGAATGTTCTATACTCCATTAAAGAAGTGCCAAATAGAACAATGTTGTTCCCCTTGAAGCCGCCCCTCTTCCACTGCCCTGAGCCACAGTCAGGTGTATTACTATTGTTGTAATCACCAAAATAGATATTTGAGACTCAGCTTTGACCTTGCTATTCCCACTGCTCTCTAAAGCCACTAGGTACCAAATCTTATGAAATTAACTCTGAAACATATTGGGGATATGGTTTTATTCTTCTTCATTTCCACCATCAGTATCTTAATATAAGACTCCCTTTTTTCCTCTCATTAAATTTTATAGGAGAAGAGAGTAAAAAGATACCTCTAGGGAATATGAGGGGATAGTCTCAAATGCCATGTATAGAATTTCTTCAAAGTATTGAAATTTTATTCAAAATTTGCATTTCACTCCTCAGTATCTTCATTTGTCTTAATATAAATTTGAGTGACTTATCTTTGAGTAAAATTGTTGCCCCGGGAAGTTAAGCTGCACTTATACTGAGGCTCAGCATTCCCAGTTGTGCCATGTCAGTGGGGGTCTAGTAATTAATCCGGGTTGAGAAGTACAAGGTAACTTTTCCTTCCTTATCTGGATTTATGAGACATCCCTTTACATGTTCCACATCCTTCCATTTCCACTGCCTGCAAATCAGTTCTATACACTATTACAAGTTCCTCCTTGCTAATATACAAAGGTGATCATCTTGCCTCTTGAAACCTCTCCTCAGGATAAGGCCAAACACCCTCATGTGAACTTGAATGGCTTTTCATGGTCAGGGCCCTGCCTATCTGTCAAGTTTAAAACTTTTCTATCCACTGCTTCTTCCTATCTGCTTCCCTGTACTGTGTTTCCACTTAGATTGGACTAATACCCCTTCGTGCCTTTGAATATGCTGCTGATCATTCTCTCTTTTCCTGTGACTTGGAGACACTCATTTTTCAAGATTCAGTGTGAACATTTTGTCTCCCGTCCAAGTGTCCTGCCTTTTGTGACTACTGCTATAGTACTCTGCATCCGTCTCTTGTAGCACTTTGTTGTTGTTGTTGTTGTTGTTAGGTGCACTTTATCTTGTTCCATTCTAAATTCTCTCCTTATACTCCTTCTCTCATTATACTGGAATATACATATTCATCTATGTAATCCCACAACTTAATATGCTGCCTTGTTGTTGTTGTTAGTTGCCGTCAAGTCGGTATCCGACTCATAGCGACCCTCTGTACAACAGGGGAAACACTATTATCAGTACTTCTCTGCTGTTCATAGGGTTTTCAATGACAGATTGATTTTTGGGAGGGGGTTGCCAGGTCCTTCTCCCAAGCCTACAGCTTCTGGTGTTCCCAGGCGGTCTCCCATCCAGGTACTAACCAGGCGCGACCCTGCTTAGCTTCCGAGATCTGATGGGATTGGATGCCACAGGGCTACAGCTGCAGGCTAATATGCTGCCTAGCACATAGTAAATGCTCAATAAACATTAATGAAAATAGTTTTAAAAAGTTAAACAGCTATGATTTTGGTGTCCAACTGAACTTAATCACAGTTCTTAAGGAATGACAGCTCATATCCAAATCTAAAAGTTGAACATGAGCTGGGGGTGGTGGTTTATGCCTATAGTCCGTGGGACTTGGGAGGCAGAGGCAGAAGGATCACAAATTTGAAGCCAGACTGGGCATGGTGGCGCACTTCTGTAATCTCAGCGGCTTGGGAGGTGGAGGTAGGTGAGTTTGAAACTAAACTGGATCACTGAAACTGTTATAATTTATGTTCCACAAATTCGAGACCACAGGAAGTCTGCATACTTTAGGGAGACCCTGTCTCAAAAAGTAAAAAAATGGGCTGGGGGTGCAACTCAGTGGTCCAGCACTTGCAGAGCATGCAAGCACGAGGCCCTGGGTTCAACCCCCAGTATCATAAAAAAAAAAAAAAAAAAATTGAAGCCAAAGGGAGCCTGCATAACTTAGTGAGACCTTGTCTCAAAATGAAAAATAAAAAAGAGGGCTTGAGGTACAGCTTAGTGGAAGAGTGCTTTCAAAATATGCATAAAGGACTGAGTTCCACCCCCCACTTCTGCAAATTAATTAATTGATTGTTGTTGTTGTTACGTGCCATGGAGTCTGTATCTGACTCATAGTGACCTTCATAGGGTTTTTCAATGGCTGCCTGTTTCAGGATTGCCTTGGGAGTGTATTGCCAGGCCCCTCTCCCATTTTTGCGGTGCTGGGAATTGAACTCGAGAACTCAGAGACTGTAGTGCAACGCTCTACCAGCTGAGCTAAATCCCAGCCCAATTAATTGACTAGTTAAATAAAAAATAAAATTTGAATATGATGGACTATTCTTCAGTTTTATTTTATTTAATGTAACAAAATAATAGAACTAGACATTTAATGATTATTTAATGAATTTGCCAAGTTTTATATGGTTAAATACCAATATTGACAGAAATTTCAGTTGGGACCATATTTCAAAAAGTATCTGTTGTTATAGTTGCTGTTTGTTATTTTATATTAAAATTGTGTTAAATATCAAGGAAGACATAGGTATGACAATTATCAAATTTTTAAAACATAAAATACATAAAATTCAGTTAGTTTATTACCCTTTTTCTGATGTCAGTCACTGTGCTAAGCAACTGTCATATTGAGATATATTATCTCAACCTCCCTGAAAGGAAGGTCTTTATAGAAGAGGAAATTGGTACCTAAAATTTGAATAACCAAGACACTGCAAAGTTATACAATATATATTGCTATAGTGATATGAGCTTGTTGTTGTTGTTAGGTGCCATCAAGTCAGTATCTGACTCATAGCAACCCTACCTACAACAGGCAAGACACTATTGTCAGTGCTTCTCTGCTGTTCATAGGGTTTTCAATGGTGGATTGATTTTTGGGAGTGGGTTGCCTGGTCCATTTCCCAAGCCTACAGTAGCTGGTCTTCCCAGGCAGTCTCCCATCCAAGTACTAAGCAGGCCCGACCCTGCTTAGCTTCTGAGATCTGATGGGACCGAATGCCACAGGGATACGGCTCCAGGGGATATGAGCTTAGTTATGTCTAATGTTAAAAAATATTCCTTCCTCTTACATTAGAGCTAATATACTTAGAAATTCTTGACTCAACTGGTATTCATTCATGAAATGCAGTGATTTTCAGGTGTGAATAATTACATCTCATTTTGACATTTACAGTTGAAGTCTGTGCATTTGCAATGGAATTGGTTTATAGTAGTACAAATGATTTAGAGTTGAGAAATGTGATGCTTTATCTATGTTTGAGTCACAGGCTCCTTAGAGAATGTAATGAAAGGCAGGAGCCATCTATACACATACATAAAGATGCATATTATAGAAGGTATAATTTTTAACTTGATAGTTAAAGTCTCTGAAAAACAGACAGCATTTAGAATCCCATTTGTAAATTATCTATCTATTTATGGCTGGAAAACAGCTTTGAGAAGGTCAGCCTGACATTTCTAGAATTGTTGACCATGAGCATCCACCCAGAATGTCTTTTGGAAGGGGTTCATCCTATGGAACTTTCTAAATACCTACCAAAGAACTCTAATTTCAAGTCTCTTACTCTGCAATGTGTCAGTAATAATAACTATATTCCAAGTGTATTTAAGCATAGAAATAATTTATTATTTTTGTTATATACATTTCTTGTAAAAATCTCTTGATATAAGCCCTTTCTTGGAAAAAATATAAAATTACATAATGATTTGGAAGAAGATAAAAGAAATTTGCACAGAAAGTTATATATAATTGTATAATAGGAAAATGTACAATTAAAGTAAAATGATGCTGGGTGATGAATATCCTCAAGAGATGAAAGGATTATAGTGTAGCATGACTCATATCTGTTTGTAAATTACATTTCTACCTATAAAATTAAGTTACTTCAACAATATAGAGCTGTATTATGTTTGTATTTATTATGGTTCTATGAGGAAACATAGGTTTGTAACTCTTCTCATTTTAAAGATGAGGAAACTGAAATTTCAAGTTCAATATCTCGGTCTTACCTGCAGCCAGAGCCCTGTGGCATCCAATCCCATCAGATCTCTAAAGCTAAGCAGGGTCTGGCCTGGTTAGTACTTGGATGGGAGACTGTGTGGGAACACCAGGTGCTGTAGGCCTGGGAGAAGGACATGGCAACCCACTCCCAAAAATCAATCTGCCATTGAAAGCCCTATGAACAGCAGAGAAGCACTGAATATAGTGTTTCTTCCCCTGTTGTATGTAGGGTTGCTAAGAGTCAGATACCGACTTGACTGCACCTAACAACAATAATCTCGGTCTTGGATTTACAGCTATATAAGTAACAGAGTCACTAGTCCATTAGAGGAGGTTCACTCTAAATTGAGCATTTCATTGCTTCATAGACTTTCCTGGGAGAATCACACTGATTCAGAAAGCAAGTTTCAGCAGCTGAGACTCACCAAAGAACTCCAGTGCATGGTCATTTTTTCAGAGCCTGCCACTTGCTTACTCAGGCTTGCATTGTTTCACTTATATGAAGGCCAGGGCACACCTGGGTAATTCAAAATGATTCTTAGCTTTCTTTTCAGTTTTAATCCATGACCCTAACTCATGCATTGTGTTTCACCTCATTTTATTACAGTACTATAGCTAAGATTGGTCTCCTTTAAAGGAAGCCATTTAAATGCATTATCTAAGTGGATATTATATTAAGGAGTAGTATACAAAATGTGTTCACATACACAATGCTTAAGTCTCACAATGTGATCGCAGAAATTACTAGAACAGTTACAAATAGAGTATTGAAGAATTTATTTGAATAAAAAATATAGAGGTGCAATTTAAAAATACTTTTGAGAAAGTAACTAACACAATACAATGGATGTGTATTTATTGGTGATTAACATGTTAGTAATACTTTTGAGATTACATTTTTAAAGGGGTCTTCTTTCTACAGAATGTGTGTTTATGGTGGCAGCTTTAATGTTGCCTCCTGCTGTGCAGTTCAATAGAGTATGTTTTTAGGTGGTTCGTTGAGAGTTTTTTTCCTTATGTATGTCAATGGAGATAAGTGTTTTAATTACTTTTTTAATGTCTGTGCTTTTGTATTTTTCTCTTCTCTTCCCTTTTATTTCCTGCTGTTGAGATTACTGCCTCATCTCCACAGCAGGTGGCTGTTGCAAATTTGTTTTCTTTGTAAGCCTGGTAGATTTATTTTGTAATATAACTGTTCCTTTTTAGTATTTTATTATTAATGATTTCTTTACTTGGGAGTATAGTGTACTTACACAGTCCTAAATAGTAATTTCCTAACACCATCTAGGAACTCCAATCACTATGGGAAAAAAAAAAAAAAAACTTTGCCTAAGGCATATTGTCTGGATTTTTGCCTATTTACCCTTACATTACAACTTGGTGCTTAAAATTTAAGGAAATTGTTTTATCGCAAAAGTCAAGTGAGGAAAAAAAAACAAAACAGAGAAGAGAAGGGAAGGAAATAGAAGGAAAAAGGCCCCAGGAGATAAAGCACAGTTTAATAAATAATACCAAAAGTCAAAGGAATAGGTATAATTTTGTGACAGAAATTCAAAGTACCTTAGTGTATCTAGTCTAGTAAAGGACTTTTAACTAGACCTATGCTTTTATTGTGGGAGAAGGATGTGACAGTCCACTTCCGAAAACAATCCTGAAATAGTCAGCTATTGAAAACCCTTTAAGGGTCTCTATGAGTACCACAGAACTTGACAGCACCTAAGAACAACAACAACAGCAACATGCTTTTGTGAAAATTAAATTTCAATTATGAAAATACTAATATTATAAGAATATATATTAGAATATTTAAAAAGTGTTAAGAAAAATATTGTATTTTCCTCCAAAGAGTTTTATTGTTTTGTGTCATATGCTCTCTAGATAGATCCAAGGATGAGATCCAAGTATGGATGTTATGTGTCAGCTTCTTTTCATAAGAAAGGCAGACTAAAATGAGAAAAAAGAAATAAAAGAAAAAGAGATAATTGTCAGGAAAATAAAATGGATTCATATTCAATTTACTTCATGTATAACTGTATTTGCTAATGTAGTACTTTATGATGTTTATATTTTTCTCACTTGTACATACAAAGTTATATGAACTGTATCATACTGGTATGAGAAAAATTTATGTATATTTCCTATATTTAATATGAAAGCTAATTAAAGTAGATTTTACTTAATTTTACAGGAAATTGCATATTTGGTTATTTTGTTCTCTTCTCCAATGCTTTTTTAAATTTTACTGTTTTATAAATTAAGTGCAACATGAAGACCTTAATTCAGAATCTATCAAGTTTTCAAAATTGTAGAAGAAAGCTCTGTATACACTTGTTTCTGGACTTTGTCATCTGGTTTTGCACAGAAATACCTTGTGTAATGGGAAAAAATATAGTTTGAACTTGTAACTCCATTCATAGCATTTTTCTAAAACTTCATCCTGTTATGCTGTAACCAATTGTGTTATACACACAATTAATGTCTATAGAGAGAGTAGTCAGAAGTTCCATGAAACAAATGTTTAATAGGGATGTGAAAAATAAGTGTAATGAATATTGTTGTGATGCATGGTAATCTAATTTCATATGTGTTATACTGAATCACTTCATTCTTTGTTCAGACTGAAGACTCAGAACTAACCATATTTCTAGTGAAGTGTCAGAGAGAATATAGGGAGTTTTATTGAGAAAAGAATAACAATAGGCATCATTGATCTGTTCTCTTTCTAATCAATATATGGACCCTAGAATGATAATCCATATGGCACTATTGTCTTTTCAAAGTAAGATATAAATCCTTTGACTCACATGTGAACTTTAAGTGACAGATGAAAAACTGTATAAACTTTCACAGAATTGTGGAATACTTAGGCCCTTGAGAGGGATATTTTACTTCCATAGTGTAATTCCAACTGCATGGGTTTCATATAGGAATGCTTTAACTTTTTTGATACATACATAAACATATGCACAGATATGATCATTTATGATTTTATACTTATATTTGCACATTTTATATAGCCATCTAAATGCATTATTGTGATTAATTGCAATATTTTCTGTGATTGAAAATATTAAGTATGAGCTAGGCACAGTGGTGCACGGCTGTAATCCCAGCAATTTGGGAGGCAGAGGCAGGAAGATCGCAAGTTTGAGACCAGAGGCAGTCTCCATAATTTAGTGAGACTCTGTCTCAAAAAAAAAAAAGTTAAAAAATGGGCTGGGGGTACAGCTCAGTGGTACAGCACTTTCAAAGCATGCAAGCGTGAGGCACTGGGTTCAACCCTCAGTACCAAAAAAAAAAAAAAAAAAAAGAAAAAAGAAAAAAGAAAAAAAAAGAAAATATTTAATATGAATCTTTTTAACATGTGTGTGTTTATTTTCCATAGCTTTTATATTTTACTGAAGACAGTAATAATGACTTAGACTTGGAAGTTATTTTATATTTATCACAATGCTTTATGTGTACTTTTCTATCTAATTTTCAAGAGTTCTATGCAGCAAGCAGGGTTATTGTCATTCTAAAATTGAGGAATTTGAGAGCCAGAGTATTAAACAATTTTATTAAAAACGTCCAGAAAGTGGAAATGAGACTAAAACCGAGTTCACCAGTTTCCTAGATCATGCTCTCTGAGGTACAAAGTTGTTCTTACTGAGTCAAATTTAGGGACATTTTCAGCATTACAGAGTCTTTTATCTTGCTGTTGTCCTGCTGTTGATGCATTTGTGGTTTGTGTCCATTGTAGTCTGCAGAATGAATAAGGTTAGAAGAATATTCTCATGAGATATACTTATAGACTATACTTTCATTATAGCCAAAGATGCTGTTTCATGGACTATGATACCAGTTTGTTTAGCAATGTCACTTAATGTATAATAATATTAACTATGTATATATGTATATAATATATTGTATATGTATATAATATATTGCCTGTAGCCCTAGCCCTGTGGCATCCAATCCCATCAGATCACAGAAGCTAAACAGGGTCGGTCCTGGTTAGTACTGGGATGGGAGACTGCCTGGGAACACCAGATACTGTAGGCTTGGGAGAAGGACCCAGCAACCCCCTCCCAAAAATCAATCTGCCATTGAAAACCCTATGAATAGAGAAGCACTGACAATAGTGCTTTGCCTGTTGTACATAGGGTCGCTATGAGTCAGATACCAACTTGATGGAACCTAACAACAACAATAACAATATAATATATTACATATATTAAACATAAACATTTAATTTGGGTGTACTCAAAAATGTTGTTGTTGGTGGTAGGCACTGTCGAGTCAGTCTGACTCATAGTGACTCTATATAAAAAAGATTGAAACACTCCCCTTTTCTGTGGGAGGCACATGATCCTTTTTATGTTTAAGCCTTTTGCTACAGACGCTGTGTCAGTCTATCTCCTTGAAGGTCTTCCTTTTTTTGTTGTTGACCTGCCACTCTCCCAAACATGATGTCCTTCTCCAGGGATTTGTCCATCTTGACAACATGTCCAAAATACATAAGACTCAGTCTAGCCATCCTTGCTTCCAAGGAGCACTCTGGATGCACTTCTTCTAGGATGGATCTGTTGGTTCTTTTAGCAGTCAATGGTATATTCAATATTTGTTTCCAGCATCATGATTCAAAAGCATCAATCCTACTTCTGTCTCCCTTATTCAGTGTCCAGCCGTCACAATTGTATGGTGCACTGAAAATACCATGACATGAGTCAGGCGCACCTTCTTCTTCAGTGTGACATCTTTACTTTTCAACACTACCCAAATGTATCATTTCATTAATAAAGGAAAGGATTTTAGGAAGAGAATGAAAATAAAACATTTATGTCATATCTTTTCAAAAAGCTTCACATACATTTGTTTTCACATTTTTTCTCCCAACAATCCTGTGATGAAGCTGTTGCTCCCAGGAAAGAATAATTTACCTGGCCAAAGCCATAATAGTAGTAAGAGCTAGAGCTGGAACTTCTGACTTCAAAAGTTTTACTCTTTAATACACTCTGTTTATAAATATTAGAAATAAATCTTTTGACATTAAAATATTTGAAAGACCTAATAAAAAGAAATAAAAACAATTGTTAGATTATCTTTTCTTTTACAGAAATATGGGTGGAAGTTAACATTTTAATGCCCTTTCTAATGCAATCCTATTTCCTAAACCGGGATTTAAAAAAATGAGAACTAAGATAACACAATGTACTTTCTCCTCCTGCTGCTGCTGCACTGCTTCTCCTTCTTCTTCTCTTTCCTTCTTCCTCCTCCTCCTCCTCCTCTCCTCTTCTTCTCCTTCTCCTTCTCCATTTCTCTCTCCCTTTCCCTCTCCTTCTCCTCCTCTTCACCCTTCTCATCCTGCCCCTTCACCTCCTCCTCCCTTCTTCTTCATACTCTTCCTCCTCCTCCTCCTCCTCCTCAGTGCTGGGGATTGAATCCATGGCATCATGAATACTTGGTAAGCTAAGAGGCTAAGAAGGATAAGGGGGAGGAGAGATAGAAGTGGGATAATGGGTACCAAAATACAGTTAAATGGGGGCATTAATTGTAATGGCCTATAACACAATGCCTGCAGCCATAGTCCTGTGGCATCCGATCCGTCAGATCTCAGAGGCTAAGCAGGGTTGGGCTAAGCAGGGTAGATTAGTATTTGAATGGGAGACTGCTGCAGGCTTGGGAGGCAGACCAGGCAACCCACTCCCAAAACTCAATCTGCCATTGAAAACCCTATGAACAGCAGAGAAGCACTGACAATAGTGTTTTGTCTGTTGTACCCAGGGTCTCTATGAGTGGGATACTGACTCCAGGGCACCTAGTAACAACAACATAGCACAATAGAACACCTATAGACTACAACAATCTATTGTACATTTCAAAATAACTAGAAGAGTTTAAAGGCTTCCAACACATAGAAGTAATTATATTTGAGGAGACAGGAATGCTCATTACTCTGATCTGATCATTATGCATATGTGTACCAAATTATGATACTCTCCCATGAATAAATACAAATATTATATGTCAAATAAAAGAGAATGATTTCAGAAACAAGAATACTTTGAAATGTGAAAAACTTGAGACATTTACTTTCAGCTACATTTTGCTCTTCTCATCTTGTCAACCTGAGAGTAGTTATATAATCAATCTTATTTGTCTATGAAAATCTCATTAAACAATCAGTGATGTGCCTGGAAAGAGTATTCAGCACACTGGAGCATCCCCCCACTTCAGAAATCTGTAGCCTTTAGCCAGAAACCTGAGATAATTTCTCAGTCTCCTGCGATGTCTTCTCTTCTGAGGGGTTTATCAGGCACTCAACAAAGACAGGTCCATATGATGACTGTCTTTCCAATGATGGTTCAGCTGTCATTCAGGAGGAAGCCTTAAAGAACAAGAGGTATCAGACAAATGCTTCCTCAGTTCAATTAGCACTGAATATGTAACTCATTGAAGTAATACAAGCAAACATTATAGACTTTGAATAATTCTTGAACATGTCCTACCATAACTGAGTAGATTATGCTGTAAAAGCTTATTCTTTCTTTATTACTCACTAGCTGATAACATGTCACGGAATCTTTCCTATCTTGCTAATGTTAATTGAAGTTGTGCAAAACTTCATATTAGCACAAGGAACAAGTTTACTATGCACACCACTCCACTGCTTTTTATTCTGTAGTTTTTTCAGATAGAGGTACTTCAGAAACAAAGCAGAGACACATTCTTCAAAAGATAGCAAATATTGAAAAATAACCAGCAGGTACCCAAGGGGATGCATTTAAGAAGGAAAATATTTGAGGAAGGAATTTTGCTACAGAAAATAATCACGTATCAAAAAGGCAGCTAAGAGGAACAGCCTCTCTTCTGTACCAGTAGATTGGAACCTATTCACAGACACAGTCTATGCAGTGCATATATCTGTAGATTTAAAGTGAAGCTGAATACATGTATGTAGAATGATTAATTTGGATAACACTAGTTGGGCGGCATCACATTGTAATGAATGTTAATTATACTTGAAAAACATAGCACTTTGATGTTAAAGCCTACGTGCTTTAGCCAAACTATGAAGGTCATAAACTGGCACTTACTTCTATGATCTCCAGCAGACTATTTAATTTCTATATGCTGTGATTTCCTCATATTCAAAGTGTGGATAATAATACTAGGTATGTCACAGAATTATTTTG
Source organism: Pedetes capensis (assembly GCA_007922755.1). Classification (NCBI taxonomy): domain Eukaryota; kingdom Metazoa; phylum Chordata; class Mammalia; order Rodentia; family Pedetidae; genus Pedetes; species Pedetes capensis. Next base: position 4,092 of record VMDO01026265.1, on the reverse strand, counting down.
AGAACTAGAATAAATGAATATATACAAATCCCTTATATATCAGACATTTAAGGTAGTATCTATAGTCAATAAATGTTAAACAAAATTTTCAGTAATATAAACAAGATTTTTTCCTTTCTCAGAGAACTTAAAAATGGCCATTTTTCAATAGTTCTTAAGGAGATGTTCCTTTGTATAGATATATGGTGAAATTAAGAAATCTTTGGTAACTGTTTTAGGAGGACAAAATTCTACCTGACCTTTTGGAAAGACAAAGAACATAATGCACATATACTATGGAGCTGTTTTTTTTTTTTGTCAACTTTTTGTCAATTCCTCTATTCTATTCATAAACTCCATTCTTTCTACTGAAAGGTGAATTAAAAAGTCATTTCAGTGTCATTTTGAAATCATTCCTAGTATAGACACATACCTCATTTATTAATATGACTTCTACTCTCAGGGAAGTTTTCCACTGATAGATGGGTATTTGCAAGTTTCATTATCTTTCATATTTCACTTAAGGTTGCCTCATTTTTCTTTTTTTTAAAATACAGTTTTACTTAAATTTGCTGAGATTTAATGCTTTACTTTGATTTAAGGTTTGTTCTTTCCTTGCTATGAGGTGTGAAGTTTGAAAGAATGATGAAGTACAGAATAAATAAACCTATCTAAATAATTAATGTTTACTGAACATTCATTAGGTTCCAGGTCTCAGTAATACACGCACACACATGCATGCACACTCACATATGTATGATCTTCTTAAAATCTCATTTCTATGAGAGAAGCATAATTATTATCTCTAGAAATAAAGTAATAGTAGAGCAGAGAGATTAAGGAACTCAGTTTCAGAATCTGGAAAAACAGACAGTGGGATGGATGGATGGAGATAGATAGATAGATAGATAGATAGATAGATAGATAGATAGATGCAGACATGATTTACTTTAGGTAATCAGCTGATGTAATTATAGCAGATGAAAAATTCCAAATCTGTGACAAGCCAGAAGACTGGAAACTCTTTACCCAAGAGCTGATTTATAGTCTTAAAACAGAATTTCTTTCTTAGGGAAATTTGTTTTGCTCTGAAGGCCTTTTTGACTGGTTGGATAAGGCCCACCCACATTATTAAGATAATTTAGTTAAGGTCAACTAATTATAGATTTAAAGACATCTAAAAAGTCTTCATAATAATACTTACATTAGTATTTGATTGAATAACTGAGTACTATAGCTTAGCCAAGTTCACACATAAAAATAACATGAATCCAGCACTGGTTAATAGGAGAGGAAGGATTCACTCAAAGTCTGTCCTGTGACAAGGACTCTATTCCTGATCATCCCACAGCACCATGGGTACTGATCTACAAAAGTGTCCATGAAGAGAGCTTCAGATGCACTGTCCTGCCACATGAGGGATGACCTGTCACCCCAGTGGGGGAGAAGGGCTCTATGAATCTTATGACTCTGTATGTGTGACCTAGGCTATAATTAAGTAGGCTGCAGGGATAACCTAATCCAATTGATCCTGTCCAGTTACTGGCTCATTTTTCCTGTGCTTAAGCCAAAATCCCTAGGTCAAAACATATAACAGTGCCCTCCTCAACATTTTCAGGGAAGAATCTGACCTAGCAAATGTTAAATCCATTACAGTGACAAATTCAGAGTGGAACGGAAGCACAGGAAACTCAGTTGTCTTTGTCAGTGTCTTGATCCAACTGAAAAAAAAAAATGAAATTTAAATCATACCAATGCATTTTTCTTGTGACATAATCCTCACAGTAGAGAAAAAAGTCATTTCTGTGAGTACAAGGATGTTTACTAAGAATGTCTTCTGCTTCTTTAGATGACAGTTGCTTATAATTACAGATGTAAAGTTTCCTCTCTGCTTTAACCATGAAAAGTAGGGTAAAAGATCAGAATAAGAGCTGGTAAAGTAAAAGTTTTATTGCCAATATCTCTGAAATTTTTATCCACCCCAAATATTCTTTATGCTTTGTTTTTGCCTTAAAAGTTCTTACTTACTGCCCTTCAACAGAAGAATGGATAAAAAACCTATGGTACATATGGAATACTACTCAGCAATGAAGAAAAATGAAATAAGGACATTTGCAGCAAAATGGATGGAATTAGAGAAAATTATTTTAAGTGAATGAACACAAGCTCAGAAAGAGAAACACCACATATTATCACTCATATGTGGGAGCTGAATCAAAATTATAAGAAGGAAAAATCCTATTCAAAGGTTGGATCAAATTAAAAAGAAAAAACAAAGCTAAGAATGGTGTTAATATAAATGGTCTGGAAAATGCATGCAATTGTTCTGACAAGATAAAAACAAAGTTCACTACAGGAAAAGTTTCTTTCTTAAACAGAACTAGAACCCAAGGACATATAGAAAAATATTACCAAGTAAATGATAGAGAAGACTTAGATGGGGGGGGGGAGGAAGCATATGGGAGGGTAAGGGGGCACCTATATGAATAATGTACATCAAAATGCATATATGGAAATGTCACAATGAAAAGCATGTTAGAATAATTCACATTAAGGTGTACATTAAAAATTTCCAATAAAAAAATGTTCTTATCACCTTGAAAATACACGACCATCAGGTTGTTTTTCTTCCTGCTGGGTGTTTTAACATGAAAGTGAAGTGATCCAGAAAATACATATCTCTATAGTATAATAAAATGAGAAGGGAGATTTAAATACATATTTAAATCTGCCTGCAGCCTTAGCCCTGTGGCATCCAATCCTGTCAGATGTCAGAAGCTAAGCAGGGTTGGGCCTGGTTAATACTTGGATGGGAAACCGCTTGGGAACACCAGGTGCTGTAGGCTTGGGAGATGGACCCAATAACCCACTCCCAAAAATCAATCAGCCATTGAAAAACCTATGAACAGAAGAGAAGCACTGACAATAGTGTTTTGCCTGTTGTACGTAGGGTCGCTATGAGTCGGATATCAACCTGAAGGCACCTAACAACAACATGTAGCCTATGTGCATATTTGATTGACTAAGTGTAGCCTGAACTAAAGTTATCTCTAATAGCTTTCAGGAGAAATTATTTTTATCATTAGAGAGTCTTTAAGTATATATTTTATTATTTTTATCTCCTCCGTCCCCCTAGGTTTTCTAGTAGAATCATGTAAACCACTACACATTTGTGTAATAGTGCCTGTGTTCCCAATATACCTAAGGAATATTCCTTTTGGTCAGAAAATGAAGGCGTCGTTATCTTTATTTCCTATAGATAAAAACTAAAGCAAAGACAAGCCAAATGTCTTCCCTAACCTTCATAAATTAATTTTAAAAACAAAGGATCTTAAAATAATCTATGAGCAAATCTTTTGGGGGAGATGGAAAGGGTACTGGACAAGGAAGAAAAATGTTTGATTTAATTTGAAGAGACAGCAGTGGTTTATTGCTGGTTATATAGAACCCAAGAACTTTCAGCTTTCAGATCAGATATGGTACCTACATTATTTCATCTGACAAAAGTCATCTTTGGGCAATGCTTATTACTCTGTGTGTCTACCATCTACCACATTTAATTATAAAATAAACTTTACCTCTCTAAAATGAGCCACTGATTAGATTAGTTCTGGACAGTAAATAAAATTAAACTTCATATTTCCCTATATGTTTATGGAATTGAGAAGAATGATTTCTCCACTTTCCTAGGATGAGCTTATTGCTAAATATTTGCTTCATTTGTACTTCTGAAAAATTTGAGCATATTGTACATTTTTCTTTCAAAATTTTGATAAACGCATACAAGAGAAAATTTGGAAAATAAAGAATTAATTAAAAAACAATATCCATAATCCCACTATCAAAGGTAATCATTCTTCTGACTACATTGTTTATATATCCAGTTTCTACAATATTGAAATAATCATATACACAGAGTTTTATTTCCTGCTAGTTCATTTAAAACTATGTTTTGACTATAATTTGATATTATATTTTTCAATATGTACTAAATAAAATATTAATATTTTAATGGCATATATTATTTTATAGTCTTTTTCTTTTTAAAAATAAAAATCATTTATTGAAATTCTGATATTCACTTTTTTGCATATCACTTTTGTACATTAATCC
>VMDO01026264.1:0-26976 GCA_007922755.1 Pedetes capensis | reverse complement strand
AACTCTAACACTAGCCAAAACCCTACCCAAACCCAAACCCTAACTCACGCCTACACCCTAAACATAACACTAAACCTAACACCAAGCCTAATCTGAACACTAACCCTATTATGATATACTGCCCTCAGACACTGTTGTTGTGTTCAAATTAATAAGGGACCCTAAGTTAAACCCTCTGATTGGCACATATCCCATCCCTGTGCACAACCCTAACACTGCAAGAAACATAATCATAATATTGGACCTCACCCTTAACCCTTTCCCTAATCATAACCCTACCCTAACTTATTGTACTCAGACATTGCAGTTGAATTCAAATTTATATGGTGCCCTAATTTTGACAGTCCTTGTAGCACAGATCCCTTCCGTGATTACTGTCTTAACACTAACATGAAATATAACACAAACCTTAGCCCTAAACCTAAACCTATCACTAACACTAGCTGAAACCCTAACACTAACCCTAAACCTAACCCCAGCCGAAAGCCAAACTCTAAACTTAACCCTAGCTGAAACCCTAAATTTATCCCTAAACCTAGACGAAACACTTACCCTAGCACTACCAATAGCCCTAACCGTAAACTGAACCCTAACTGTAGCCAAAAACTTAACCCTAACCCTAGCCAAAACCCTAACCCAAAACCTAACCCCAACCCAAGCTGAAACCCTAACCCTAACACTAATCCTAACACCAACCCAAATCTGAACACCAAAACTATTATGAGATACTACACTCAGACACTGTAGTTGTGTTCAAATAATAAGGGACCCTAAATTAAACACTCAGATTTGCACATATCCCATCCCTAAGCAAAACACTAACACTGCAGGAAAAATAAACATAATATTCCACCTCACCCTTAACCCTTACCCTAACCATAACCCTAACCTAACATTGTACTCAGACATTGCAGTTGAATTCAAATTTGGATCATGTGCTAATTTTAACACTCCTTGTTGCACAGATCCCTAACCTGATTACAATCTTAACAATAACATGATACATAACCCTAACCCAACCAAAACTTAAACTATCCCCAATCCTAACAGAAAACCTAACGCTAACCCCATCCCTAAACCTATCTGAACCCCAACTCCAACGCTAGGCTAAATCCTACCCAAACCCTAACCCTAACCCAAGCCAACACCCTAACCCTAACACTAAACCTAACAACAACCCTAATCTGAACACTAACACTATTATGATATACAGCCCTCAGACACTTGTTGTGTTTCAATTAATAAGGGACCCTAAGTTAAACCCTCTGATTGGCACATATCCCATTCCTAAGCACAACCCTAACACTGCAAGCAACATAACCGTAATATTCGACCTCACCCTTAACCCTTTCCCTAATCGTAACCCTAACCTAACATATTGTACTCAGACATTGCAGTTGAATTCATATTTGTATGGTGCCCTAATTTTATTACTCCTTGTTGCACAGACCCCTTCCCTCATTACTATCTTAACACTAACATGAAACATGTCACTAAGCCTAGCCATAACCCTAACACTAATCCTAACCCTAACTCTAACACTTATCCTAACCCTAAACCTAGTCTGAGCACTAACCCTGTTCTGAGACACTGTCTTGCGACAATGAAGGTGGATTCCAATTTGTATGGTGCCCTAAATTAAAATATCACATTTTCGCATATCCCACCCCTAAGCACAACCCTAGCACTGAAAGAAACATAAACATAATATTCACACTCACCCTTAACCCTAACCCTCACAGTAACCCTAACTTCACACATTATACTCAGACTTTGCAATTGAATTCAAATTTATATAGGGCCCTAATTTTAACACTCCTTTTTGCCCACACCCTTCCCTGAATACTATCTTAACAGTAACACAAAATGTAACACTAATCCTAGCCCTAACCCTAACCCTATTCCTAACACTTGCCGAAACCCTAATACTTAACCTAAGCCTAACCCCAGGCAAATCTTAAACCCGAACTTAACCACAACCAAAACCCTCAACTTATCCCTAACCCTAGATGAAAGCCTAACCCTAACACCATCCATAGCCCTAACTGTAACATGAACCCTAACCGTAGACAAAAGCAAATGCTAACACTAGCCAAAACCCTAACCCATAACCTAACCCCAAACAAAGCCAAAACCGTAACCGTAACACTAATCCTAACGTCAACACTAATCTGAACACTGACCCTATTATGAGATACTGCACTCAAACACTGTAGTTGGATACAAATTAATACAGTACACTAAATTAAACACTCTGATTGCACATATCCTAGCCCTATGCACAACGCTAGCAATGAAGGTAACATAACCATACTATTGGCCCTCACCCTTAGCCCTAACCCTAACTGTAACCCTAAATTAAGACATGGTATTCAGACATTGCAGTTGAAATCCAATTTGTATGATTCCCTCATTTTAACACTCCATGTTGCACAGATCCCTTCCCTGATTACAATCAAAACACTAACATGAAACCTAACCCTAACCCTAGCACTATCCCTAACCCTAACCCTACACAAAACCCTAACCCTAACCCAAACCTAAACCTAAACCTAGGTGAAACATTAACCCTAACAGTAGGTGAAACCCTCAGTTTAACACCAACATTAACCCTACCTGAAAACCTAACCCTAACCCTAAACCTGAAACTAGCCGAAAAATAACCCTAACAGTAATCTTACCCATAACCCTTATCTGAACACTAACCCTATTTTGAGACACTGCACTCAAACACTGTAGATATTTATAAATTTCTATGTTGCCCTATGTGAAACCCTCCAAGTGGCACATATCCCATCCCTAAGCCCAACCCTAGCAAGGAGAGAAATATAACCATACTATTGGCCCTCACCCTAAACCCTAAGCCTAACCGTAACCCTAACTGAAATCCTAAACCTAACTTTAACCCTAGCTGAAACCCGAACCCTAACCCCCACCCTAACCCTAGGTGAAACCCTAACCTAAGCCTAAGACTAACCCTAGCCGAAACCCTAACACTAACCCGAAACTTAAACCAAGGCAAAACCCTACACCTAACCCTAAACCTAAACCTAGGCAAAATAATAACACTAACCCTAACCCTAACCTTAGCTGAAAACCTAAACCTAACCCTAACCCTAACCCTAGCCGAAACCCTAAACCTAACCCTTACCATAAACCTAGGTGAAACCGTAATCTGAACCATAAACCTAACCCTAGCTGAAACCCTAACCGTAACCCTAACCCTAACCCTAGGCGAAGCACTAACCCTAAGCCTAACCCATACGCTAGGTGAAAACCTAACCCTCACACTACCCTAGCTGAAACCATGAACCTAACCCTAACCCTAGCTGAAATCCTAAACCTAACCCTAATCATAACCCTAACCCTAACCCTAGCTAAAACCATAACCCTAACCCTAACCCTAGCTGAAACCCTAACTCTAACCCTAACCCTACCTGAAACCCTAACCCTAACCCTGACCCTAACCCTAGGCAAAACCCTAACCCTAACCCTAACCCTAACCCTAGGTGAAACAGTAACCCTAAACCTAACCCTAGCTGAAACCCTAAACCTACACTAACCTTAGCCGAAACCCTCACGGCTAACCCTAACCCTAGGTGAAACATTAACCCTAACACTAACCCTAACCCTAACCCTAAGCCTAGGCGAACCCCTAAGCCTAAGCCTAAACCTAACCCTAGGCGAAACACTAAACCTAACATTAAACCTAGCTCAAACCCTAAACCTAACCCTAACCCAAGCCGAAACCCTAACCATAGGTGAAACCCAAACCCTAAACCTAAACCTAACCATAGCTGAAACCATAAACCTAACTTTAACCCTAGCTGAAACCTGAACCCAAATCTCACCCTAACCCTAGGTGAAAACCTAACCTCACCCTAAAACTAACCCCTGCCGAAACCCAAAGCCAAAACCTAAACCAACCCTAGGCGAAACCCTAACCCTAACCCTAACCCTAACCCTAGGCGAAACACTAACCCTCACTCTAACCCTAGCTGAAACTCTAAACCTAACCCTAAACCTAGCCAAAAACCTAACCCTAACCCTAACTCTAGGTGTAACCCTAACCCTAAACCTAACACTAACCCTAGATGAAACCCTAACCCTAACCGTACCCGAAACAATAACCCTACCAATAATCGTATTCCTGAACCCAAATCTGAACACTAACCCTATTCTGAGACACTGCACTCAAACACTGTAGTTACTTTCAAATATGTATGGTGCCCTAACTACAACCCTCCAAGTGGCACATGTCCCATTCCAAAGCACAACCCTAGCAATGAATCAAACATAACCATAATATTGGCCCTCACCCTTAACCCTAACCCTAACCATAAACCTAAGATAACAAATTGTATTCAGATATTGCAAGTGAATTCAAATTTGTATGGTTCCCTAGATTTAACACTCCATATTGCACAGATACCTACCCTGATTACAATCTTAACAGTACCAAGGAACATAACCGTAAACCTAGCCCTAACCTTAAACCTAACCCTAAGCCTAGCCCTAACCATAACCCAATCGCCAATTCTTAACCGAACCCTATCATTTTCCCTAACACTAACACTAACTTGAGACACTGCATTCAGACACAGTAGTAGATTTAAAATTAGGATGGTGCGCTAAATTTAAACCTCCCATTTGCACATATCATATCCCTGAGGAAAGCCTGAACACTAACTCGAAACCTAAACCTAACCCTCCCCTTAGCCTTAACCCTAATCCTAACCCTATCCATAACTTGAGACTCTGTACACAGGCATTGAAGTTGGATTCAAATTTCTGTGGTTCCCTAACTTAAGCACTCCCCATAGCACAGATCCCTTCCCTGATTACAATCAAAACACGAACACAAAACATAACCCTAAACCTAGCACTATCCCTAAACATAACCCTAACACTACACAAAACCCTAACACTAAACCTAACCCTAAACCTAGGCGAAACCCTAACCGTAATGGTAGGCGAAACCCTCACATTAACCATAGCCTTAAACCTACAGGAAAACCTATCCCTAACCCTAAACAAAAAACTAGCCAAAAAATTAACCCTAATAATAACCCTACCCCCAACCTTAATCTGAACACTAACCCTATTCTGAGACACTGCCTTCAAACACTGTAGATATTTTCAAATTTGTGTGGTTCCCTAAGTGAAACCCTCCAAGTGGCACATATCCCATCCCTGAGCACAACCCTAGCAATGAAAGAAACATAACCGTAATATTGACCTGGACCCTTAACACAAACCCTAACCGTAACCCTAACTTAAGACATTGTATTCAGGCATTGCAATTGACACCGAATTTGTATGATTCCGTAGTTTTAACACTGTGTGGCACAGATCCCTTCCCTAATTACTGTCCTAACACTAACATGAAACATAACCCTAAAACTAGCCTTAACCCTAACACTAACTGTAAACCTAGCCCTAACCCGAACCCAAAACCTCATCTTTAACCTAAGCCTATGCCTTACCATAAAACTAGTGTTAATCTAAGAGATTGCAACTAGACACTGTATTAGAAAGCAAATTAGAATGGTGCCCTAAATATAAATCCCCAGCTGCACACTCCTATCCCTGAGAAAAACTCTAACACTAACTCGATGTTGAACCATAACATCTGGCCTTAAACTTAAACCTTACCCTAACCCTATCCATAATGGGCAAAAACTTCACAGATATTGCAGTTGAATTCAAATTTCTGTGGTTCCCTAACTTAAACACTTCGTCTTGCACAGATCCATTCCCTGGTTATGATCAAAATATTTACAGGAAACATAACACTAACACTAGCCCTAAATTGAACCCTATGCCTAACCCTAGCCGAAACACTAAAACTAACACTAAACCTAACCCTAGGTGAAACCCTAACCAGAACCCTAAACCTAACCCTACATGAAACACTAACCCTAACCCTAGGAGAGACTGTAACCCTAACCCTAACCCTAACCCCGGCTTAAAACTTATACCTAACACTAAACCTACACCTAGCCGAAACCATAAACAGAACAGTAAACCTAACCCTAGGAGAAACCCTAACCACTAACCCTAACTATAGGTGAAACCCAATCCCTAAACCTAACCGTAATCATAGCTGAAAACCTAACCCTAACACCAAACATAACGCTAGCCGAAACAATAATCCTAACAATAGTCCTATCCCGAACCCTAATCCGAACACTAGCCATATTCTGAGACACTGCAATCAAACATTGTGGTTATTTTCAAATTTTCACGGTGCCCTAAGTGAAATACTCCAAATGGCACATGTCCCATTCCATACCACATCCCTAGCAATGAATGAAACATAACCATAATATTGGCCTTTACCCTTAACCCTAAGCCTAACCATGACCCTAACTGAAGACATTGTATTCAGATCTTGCAGGAGAATTCAAATTTGTATGGTTCCCTAGTTTTAACACTCCATATGGCACAGATACCTTCCCTGATTACTATCTTAACAGTAACATGGAACATAACTGTAAACCTAGCCCTACCCATAACCCAAATGCTAATCCTTAACCAACCCCTATCCCTTACCCTAACACTAACGATAATCTGAGAAACTGCACTCAGACACTGTAGTAGATTTCAAATTAGAGTGGTTGTCTAAATTTAAACCTCCCATTTGCACATATCCTATCCCTGAGGAAAGCCCAAACACTAACTCCAAACATAACCCTGACCCTCGCCCTAAGCCTTAACCCTAACCATAAACCTATCCATAACCGGCAACTCTGTGCACAGGTATTGCAGTTGAATTCAAATTTCTGTGGTTCGCTAAATTAAACACTCCCAGTAGCACAGATCCCTTCCCTGATTACAATCAAAACACTAACACGAAACATAACTCTAACACTAGCCCTGTCCCTAAACATAACCTGAACCCTTCAGAAAATCCTAAACCTAACCCTAAACCTAAACCTAGGGGAAACCCTAACCCTATTGGTAGGGAAAACTGTCACATTAACCACAGCCTTAACCCTACCTGAAAACCTAACCATAACCCTAAACCTAAAACTAGCCGAAAAAATAAACCTAACAGTAATGCTACCCCTAACACTAATATGAACACTAACCCTATTCTGAGACACTGCACTCAAACACTGTAGATATTTTAAATTTGCATGGTGACCTAAGTGAAACCCTCCAAGTGGCACATATCCCATCCCTAAGCACAACCATAGCAATGAGAGAAACAAAATCATACTATTGGCCCTCACCCTTAACCCTAAACCTAACTGTAACCATAACTTAAGACATTGTATTCCGACATTGCAGTTGAAATCCAATTTGTATGATTCCCTAGTTTCACACTCCATGTTGCACAGATCCCTTCCCTGATTACTGTCCCAACACTAACATGAAACATAACCCTAAACTTAGCCCTAACCCTAACACTAACCCCAAACGTAGGGCTAACCTTAACACAAAACCTCATCCTTAACCTATCCCTATCCCTGACCCTAACACTAACTCTAATCTGAGAAACTGAACTCAGACACTGTAGTAGAATGCAAATTAGTATGGTGCCCTAAATTTGAACCTCCCAGCTGCACATATCCTATCCTTGAGAAAACCCTAACATTAACGCGAAATCTAACCCTAACATTTGCTCTTAAATTTAACCCTAACACCAACCCTACACATAACGGGCAACACAGTTCACAGATATTGCAGTTGAATTCAAATTTCTGTGGTTCCCTAACTTAAACACTCCACGTTGCACAGATCCCTTCCCTGATTATGATCAAAAGAGTAACATGAAACATAACCCTAAAGCTACCCTAAACAAAACCCTAAGCCTAACCCTAGCTGAAACACTAACCCTAACCCTAACCCTAACCCTAGGTGTAACCCTAACCCTAACCCTAACCCTAGGCAAAAACCTAATCCTAAACCTAACCATAACAATAGGGGAAAACATAACCATACCCATAGCCCTAACCCTAGCTGAAACCGTAACCCTAACCCTACACCTAACCCTAGGTGAAAACCTAACCTTAACCCTAATGCTAACCCTAGCTGGAACCCTAAACCTAACTTCAACCCTACCTGAAAACCGAACCATAAACCTCAGCCTAACCCTAGGTGAAACCCTAAACCTAATGCAAACCCTAACACTAGCTGAAACCCTAACCCTAACCCTAAAACTAAACCTAGGCGAAACCCTAACCCTAACACTAACCCGAGGCGAAACTGTTACCCTAACCCCAACCCTAACCCTATCTGAAAACCTAAAACTAACCCTAACCCTAACCCTCGACAAAACCCTAAACCTGACCCTTACCCTAAACCAACGTGAAACTCTAACCCTAACCCTAACCCTAACCCTAGCTGAAACCCTATAACTAACCCTAATCCTAACTCTAAACGAAGCCTTAACCCTAACCCTAACCCTAACCATAGGCTAAACCCTAACCCTCACACTAACCATAGCTGAAACCCGAAACCTATTCGTAAACCTAGCCAAAACCCTAACCCTAACCCTAAACCTAACCCTATGTGTAACCCTGACCATAAACCTAACCCTAACCCTAAATGAAATCCTAACCCTAACCCTAAACCTAAACATAGTTGCATCAATAACCCTAAGAATAACCCTATCCTTAACCCTAATCCGAACACTAACCCTATTCTGAGACACTGCATTCAAACACTGTAGTTATTTTCAAATACATATGGTGCCCTAAGTGCAAGCCTCCAGGTGGCACATGTCCCATTTTGAAGCATAACACTAGCAATGAATGAAACATAACCATAATATTGGCCCTCACCCTTAACATTAACCCTTACCATAAACCTAACTGAAGCCATTGTATTCAGATATTTTAGGTGAATTCAAATTTGTATGGTTCACTAGTTTTAATAATCCATATTGTACAGATACCTTCCCTGATTACTATCTTTTTAATAGAAATTTTTAATATGTATCATACTGTGATTCATTTTGACATGCTTTACATTGTGACAAATTTCATACATGCAATTTGATAAACATTATTCAAATAGATTACCCCTCACCCTCCCCTATGTGTCCCCCACTCCCACATTCCCATCTAAGTTTCCCATCCAAGTCTTCTCTATCTTCTACTATGTAGAATTTTTCTATATGTCCTTGGGGTCCATTTCTGTTTAAGATAGAAACTATTCCTGTAGTTGTCTCTGTTTTTATCTTGTTAGAACAATTACATGCGATTTCTAGTCCATTTATATTGACCTCATTCTTATCCTCCCTCCCCCCTTTTATTAAGATCTGACATTTGAGTAGGATTTTTCCTTCTTGTAATTTTGAATCACCTCCCTCATATGAGGGAGAACATGCGTTGTTTCTCTTTCTGAGCTCGTGTTCATTCACTTAAAATAATTTTCTCTAATTCCACCATTTTGCTTGCCAATGACCCTATTTCATTTTTCTTGATTGCTGAATAGTATTGCATTGTGTATATATACCATAATTTTTTTATCCATTCTTCTGTTGAAGGGCACTTTGGTTGATTCCATATCCTTGCTATTGTTAAAAGCCACATGATCATCTCAATTGATGCTGAAAAGGCCTGCGATAAAGTGCAACCCCTTTTCATGATAAAAACACTGGAGAAAATAGGTAGAATAGGCAAATACCTTAATTTCATAAAAGCCATTTATGACAAACCTACAGCCAACATTATATTAAATGGAGAAAAACTAAAACCATTTCTGCTTAGATCTGGAACAAGACAAGGATGTCCTCTCTCTCCTACTCTATTCAGCATAGTAATTGAAGTTCTAGCCAGGGCAATCAGACAAGAGAAAGAAATCAAAGGGATACAGATTGGCAAGGAAGAGGTCAAATGATCATTATTTGCAGATGATGTGTTTTTATACTTGAAAGACCCCATCACCTCAATCAAAAACATTCTGGATCTAATTAACTCCTTCAGCAAAGTTGCAGGCTACAAAATTAACATACAAAAATCAATAGCTTTTCTTTACAGCAATGCCAAACAAGAAGAGAAGGTAATTTCAGCAAAGGTAATATTCAGCATAACCAACCGGCAAAGTAAATACCTTGGAATCAATCTAAACCAAGACCCTTCAGATCTCTGCAAGGAATATTTCAAAACATTAAAGAAAGAAATAGCAGAGGACACTAAAAAATGGAAAGACCTCCCCTGATCCTGGATAGGGAGAATTAATACTCTAAAAATGGTTATCCTACCAAAAGCAATGTATAGATTTCATGCAATACCCATTAAAATTCCACTGACTGACTTTACAGAAATAGGAAAAAATGATGCAAAAATTCATATGGAACCACAAAAGACCACGTATAGCCAAAACACTTTTAAGCTGCAAATCTAATGCAGGGTGAGTCACAATCCCTGACTTCAAACTTTACTACAGGGCAGTGGCTGCAAAAACAGCTTGGCACTGGCACAAAAATAGGCCCAAAGACATCTGGAACAGAAGAGAAGACCCAGATATACCTCAACACACCTATGGACACCTTATTTTCAACAAAGGAGCAAAGTAAGTAAACTGGAGAAAGGACAGCCTCTTCAACAAAGGGTGCTGGGAAACATGGTCATCCACATGCAGCAAAATGAAAGTGGATCTGCCTCTCTCAATATACATGAGAGTTAACTCAAAATGGATAAATATCTCAACATAAAACCAGAAGTTTTCAAACTTATAGAAGGTAAGATAGGCAATACACTCCATCATATAGGCATTGGAAAAGATTTCCCTAATAGGGCCCCAAGTGCTCAAGAAATTTCAACAAGAATAGATAAGTGGGACCACAAGAAATTTAAAAGCTTCTGCACAGCAAAAGAAACAATTAACAGAGTCAAGGAAACCTCCACGGAATTGGAAATAATCTTCGCTTTTTACACATCTGACAAAGGTCTAATTACTAGAATATATATAGAACTCAAGAAAAAAAAAAAACCCAAAAACCAAACAACCCAATACA
Organism: Pedetes capensis; assembly: GCA_007922755.1. Lineage (NCBI taxonomy): Eukaryota > Metazoa > Chordata > Mammalia > Rodentia > Pedetidae > Pedetes > Pedetes capensis. The sequence goes on along the minus strand of VMDO01026264.1, from coordinate 16,004 downwards.
CAAATGGGAAAAGGAACTGAATAGACAGTTCTCAAATGAAGAAGCCCATAAAGCCAGAAAACACATGAAAAAGTGCTCAACATCCCTAGCCATTAGGGAAATGCAAATCAAAACATCACTGAGATTTCACCTTACACCAGTAAGAATGTCCAAGATCAATAAAACAAACAAACAACAAATGCTGGCGAGGTTGGGGGGGGAGGGAACACTATTACCTTGTTGCTGGTGCTGTAAGTTGGTGCAATCACTATGGAAATCAATATGGAGGTACCTCACAAAACTAAAAATAGATCTAGCATATGACTCAGCTATAACACTATTGGGAATTATCCACAGCGAGATGGGTCATCATACCACAGAGACACCTGCATCTCCTGATTACTATCATAACAGTACCATGAACATAACCGTCAACCTAGCCCTAACCCTAAACCTAAATGTAGCCCTAACCATAACCCAAACCCTAGTCCTTAATATAAACCTATCCTTTACCCTAACACTAAAGCTAATCTTAGACTCTGCACTCAGCACAGTAGGTGCCCTAATTTAAACCTCCACGTGCACATATCCTATCCCTGAGGAATGCCCGAACACTAAATCGAAACCTAACCCTAACCCTCACCCTTAGCCTTAAAGTTAACCTTAACCCTATCCATAACCAGCGATTTTGTACACAGGTATTGCAGTTGAATTCAAATGTCTGTGGTTCCCTAACTAAATCACAGCCCATAGCACAGATCCCTTCCCTGATACAATCAAAATCCTAACATGAATCATAACCCTAACCCTAGCACTGTCCCTAAATATAACCCTAACACTACACAAAACCCTTACCCTAACCCTAACCCTAAACTTAGGTGAAACCCTAACCCAAACGGTAAGTGAAACCCTCACATTAACCACCGCCTTAACCATACCGGAAAACTAACCCTAACCCTAAGCTTAAAACTAGCTGAAAAAATAAACCTAACCATAATCCTACCCCTAAACCTAATCCGAACACTAACCCTATTCTGAGACACTGCACTCAAACACTGTAGATATTTTCAAATTTGTAGGGTGCTCTAAGTGAAAGCCTCCAACTGGCACATATCCCATCCCTAAGCACAACCCTAGCAATGAAAGAAACATAACCATAGTATTTGACCTCACCCTTAACCCTAACCCGAACCGTTATGCTAACTTAAGACATTGTATTCAGGCATTGCAGTTGAAATCCAATTTGGATGATTCCCTAATTTTAACACTCCATGTTGCACAGATCCCTTAACTGAATACTGTCTTAACAGTAACATGAAACATAAACTTAAACCTAGACTTAACCCTAACACTAACCGCAAACATAGCCCTAACCCAAAACCTCATCCTTAACCTAAGTCTAACCCTTACCCTAACACTAACGCTACTCTGAGAGACTGCACTCAGACACTATAGTAGAGTGCAAATTAGTATGGTGCCCTACATTTAAACCTCCCAGCTGCACATAGCCTATCCCTTAGAAAAACCCTATCACTAACTCGAAGAGGAAACCTAACATTTGCCCTTAAACTTAACCCTTATCCTAACACTATGCATAACGGGCAAGAGAGTTCACAGATATTGCAGTTGAATAAAAATTTCTTTGGTGCCCTAACTTAAACATGCCACTTTGCACAGATCCATTCCCTGATTATGACCAAAACACTAAAACGAAACATAACCCTAACACTAGCCCTAAACCTATACCTAAGCCGAACCATAGATGACACCCTAACCCTAATCCTAAACCTAACTCTAGGTGAATCCCTAACCCTAACCCTAACCCTAACCCTAGGCGAAAAAATAACCCTAACCCTAACCCTAGCTGAATCCCTAATCCTAAACCTAACCCCAAGCCTAGGCAAAACACTAACCCTAACTCTAACCCTAGGCGAAACCGTAACCCTAACCCTAACTCTAGGCGAAACCCTAGCCCTAAACCTAAACCTAACCCTAGCTGAAACCCTAATCCAAACTTTAACCCTATGCGAAACCCTAACCCAAACACTAAACCTACCAATAGGCGAAAATCTAACCCTAACCCTAAACATGACCCAAGGCAAAATGGTAACACTAACCCTAACCCTAGAGGAAACCCTAAACCTAACCCTAACCCTAACCCTAGCTGAAACCCTAAACCTAAAGTTAAACCTAGCTGATACCCTAAACCTAACCCTCACCCTAACCCTAGGTAAACCAATTGGCACATATCCCATTCCGAAGTACAACCCTAGCAATGAATGAAACATAACCATAATATTGGCCCTCACCCTTAACCCTAACCCTAACATAAGACATTGTATTCAGATATTGCAGGCAAATTCAAATTTGTATGGTTCCCTAGTTTTAACACTCCATATTGCACAGATACCTTCCCTGATTACAATCAAAACACTAACACGAAACTAAGGTAAACTAGCCCTATCCCTAACCATAGCCCTAACGCTACACAAATACCTAAGCCTAACCCTAATCCTATACTTAGGCGAAACCCTAACCCTAATGGTAGGCGAAATCCTCACATTAACCCCAGCCTTACGCCTAACTGAAAACCTAACCCTAACCCTAAACATAAAACTAGCCGAAAAAATAACCCTAACAATAATCCCACCCATAACCCTAATCCAAACACTAACCCTATTTTGAGACACTGCACTCAAACACTGCAGATATTTTCAAATTTGTATGGTGCCCTACGTGAAACCATCCAAGTGGCACATATCACATCCCTAAGCACAACCCTAGCAATTAAAGAAACATAAGCATAATATTGGTCCTCACCCTTAACCCTAACCTTAACTGTAACCTTAACTTCAGACATTGTATTCAGGCATTGCAGTTGAACTCCAATTTTTATGATTCCCTAGTTTTAACATTCCATGTTGCTCAGATCCCTTCCCTGATTACTATCTTAGCACTAACATGAAACATAACCCTAAACCTAGCCTTAACCATGAAACTAACCCTAAAGCTAGTCCTAACCCTACTCAGAACCTCGTCCTTAACCTAACCTATCCCTTACCCTAACACTAACGCTAATCTGAGAGACTGCATTCAGACACTGTATTAGAATGCAAATTGGTATGGTGCCCTAAATTTAAACCTCCCAGCTGCACATATCCTATCCCTGAGAAAAACCCTAACACTAACTCGAAATCTAACCCTAACATTTGCCCTTAAACTTAACCCTAACCATAACCCTATCCATAGCGGGCAACAGAGTTCAGAGATATTGCAGTTGAATTCAAATTTCTGTGGTTCCCTAATTAAACACTCCCTGTTGCACAATCCCATCCCTGATTACGATCAAAACACTAACACGAAACATAACCGTAGCACTAGCCCTAAACCTAACCCTAAGCCTAACCCTAGCCTATACCCTGACCCTAAAATCTAGCCCTAACCCTAAAGTGAACCCTAAATATAGGTGAAAACCTAACCCTAACAAAAACCCTAAACCTATCCAAAATCCACACCCTAACACTGGCGGTAAGACTAACCTTAATCCTAGCCAAATCCCTAACCCTAACACTAATCCTAACCCCAACCCTAATCTGAACACTAACCTATTATGAGGTACTGCACTCAGACTCTGTAGTTGTATACATATAAATTGTTTTCCTGGTGTTATATGCCGTCGAGTCGGTATCCGACTCATAGTGACCCTCTGTACAAGAGGGTAAACACTATTGTCAGTGCTTCTCTGCTGTTCATAGGGTTTTCAATGGCAGATTGATTTTTAGGATGGGGTTGCTAAGTCCTTCTCCCAATCCTACAGCTTCTGCTCTTCCCAGGCCGTCTCAAATCCAGGTAGTAACCAGGCCCGACCCTGCTTAGCTTCCGAGAACTGACAGGATCAGATTCCACAGAGGTATGGCTGCAGGACATTCAAATAAATACGGGGCCGTAAAGTAAACCCTCCTATTTGCACATATCCCATCCCTACACACAACATTGCACTGCAAGAAACATAATCATAATATTTGCCCTCAACCTTAAAGTTAACCACAACCGTAACCATAACCTAACATATTGTACTCAGACATTGCCGTTGAATTCAAATTGTATGTGGCCCTAATTTTAACACTCCTTGTTTCACAGACTCCTTCCCTCATTACTATCTTAACATTAACACGAAACATATCACTAAGCCTAGCCATAACCATAACCCTAACCCTAACTGTTGCCGAAGCCCTAACCCTAACGCTAACCCTAACTGTAGGCTAAACCCTAACCCTAACACTAATCCTAACCCTAAACTTAATCCATACACTAACCCTGTTCTGGGAAACTGCCTTCAGACACTGTAGATGTATTGAAATTTGTATGGTGCCCTAAATTAAAATCTCCCATTTGCGCATATCCCATCCCTAAGCACAAGCCTAGCACTGAAAGAAACATAAACATAACATTTGCCCTCACCCTTAACCCTAACCCAAACCGTAACCCTAACCACACACATTGTGCTCAGACATTGCTGCTGAATTCAAATATGTAGGGTGCCCTAATTTTAATACTCCATGTTGCACAGGTCCCTTCTCTGATTACTATCTTAACAGTAACATTCAACATAATGCTACACTAGCCAAAACACTAACACTAAACCTAAACCTAAACCCAACCAAAAGCCTAACCCTAACACTAACCCTAGCGGAAACCCTAACCCTATCCCTAAACCTAGATCAAACCCTAACCCTAACCCTAACCCTAGCCCTAACAGTAACCCGAACCATATCTCTAGCTGAAACCCTAACCCAAACCCTTGCCCTAAACCAAGAGGAAACCCTAAACCTAACACTGACCCTAGCACCAACCCTAATCTGAAAGCTAACCCTATTATGAGTTACTGCCTTCAGACACTGTACTTGTACACAAATTAATACGGGACCCTAAGTTAAACCCTCTGATTTGCACATATCCCATCCCTAACCACAACACTAACACTGCAAGAAACATAACCGTAATATTGGACCTCACCCTTAACCCTTACCCTAACCGTAACCCTAACCTAACATCTTGTATTCAGACATTGCAGTTGAATTCAAATTTGTATGGTGCCCTATTTTTAACACTCCTTGTTGCACAGATCCCTAACCTGATTAAAATCTTAACATAACATGAAACGTAAACCTAACACTAACCTAACCTTAACCCTATCCCCAATCCTAGCTGAAACCCTAACCATAACCCTAACTCTAAACCTATCCAAAACCCAACCCTAACTATAGCGGTAACCCTAACTGTAAACCTATCCCTGACACTAGTCCAAACCACAACCCTAACCCTAAACCTAGCCCTAAACCCAAACCTAACCCTAGCTAAAACCCTAACCTTAACCTTAATCCTATACCTATCCGAAACCCCAACCCTAACCCTAGCAGAAACCTGAAACCTAAACCTAAATTTAATCCTAGCCCAAACCCTAACCCTAACACTAATCCTCACACCAACCCTAATCTGAACCCTAACCCTATTATGAGATACTGCACTCAGACTCTGTAGTTGTATTCAAATAAATTGTTGTTGTTGTTGTCGTTAGGTGCCATCGAGTCTGTATCCAACTCATAGCGACCCTCTGTACAACAGGGGAAACATTACTGTCAGTGCTTCTCTGCTGTTCATAGGGTTTTCAATGGCAGATTGATTTTTGGGAGGGGGTTACCAGGTCCTTCTCCCAAGCCTACAATTTCTGGTGTTCCCAGATGGTCTCCCTTCTAGGTACTAACAAGGCCCAACCCTGCTTAGCATCTGAGATCTGACGGGATTGGATTCCAAAGGGCTATGGCTGCAGGCCATTCAAATAAATATGGGCTGTAAATTAAATGCTCCAATTTTCACATATCCCATCCCTATGCACAACGCTATCACTGCAAGAAACATAACCATAATATTCGCCCTCACCCTTAAACTTAACCCTAACTGTAACCATACCCTAACATATTGTACTCAGACATTGCACTTGAATTAATATTTGTATGTGGCCCTAAATTTAACACTCTTTGTTGCACAGATCCCTCCCTCATTACTATCTTAACACTAACATGAAACATATCACTAAGCCTAGCCATAAACCTAACCCTAAACCTAGCCTAAACTCTAAACCTAACACTAATCCTAACCCAAAACCTATTCCGAACACTAACCCTGTTCTGATACTGTCTTCAGACACTGTAGTTGTATTCAAATTTCTATGGTGCCCTAAATTAAAATCTCACAATTGTGCATATCCCATCCCTATGTACAAACCTAGCACTGAAAGAAACATAAATATAACATTTGTCCTCACCCTTAACCCTAACCCTAAAAATAACCCGAACCTCACACATTGTACTCAGACATTGCTGGTGAATTCAAGTATGTAGGGTGTCCTAATTTTAACAATCCATGTTGCACAACTCTTCTGTGATTACTATCCTCACAGTAACATGAAAAATAAACCTATCCATAGGCGAAACACTAATACTAACCCTAAACCTCAACCCAGCCGAAAGCCTAATCCTAACCCTAACCCTAGCCAAAACCCTAACCCTATCCCTAACCCTAGACGAAACCGTAACCCTAACCCTAAACCTAGCTGAAACCCTAACCCAAACCTTTACCTTAACCCAAGCCGAAACCCTAACCCTAACACTAATCCTAACACCAACACTAATCTGAACAGTAACCCTATTATGAGATACTGCATTCAGACATGGTAGTTGTGTTTAAATTAATACGGGACCATAAATTAATCCTCTGATTTGCACATATCCCATCCCAAACCACAAGACAAACACTGCAAGAAACATAACCATATTTGCCCTCAACCATAAACTTAACCCTAACCGTAAACATAATATAACATATTGTACTCAGACATTGCAGTTGATTTCAAATTTGTATGTGGCCCTAATTTTAACACTCCTTGTTGCACAGACCCCTTCCCTTATTACTATATTAACACTAACATGAAACCTATCACTAAGCCTAGCCGTAAACCTAATCCTAACCCTAACACTATCGCTAGACTAAACCCACCCCTAACAACAATCCTAACCCTAAACCTACTCCGAACACTAACCTTGTTCTAGGACACTGCGTTCAGACACTGTAGTTGTATTCAAATTTGTATGGTGCCCTAAATTAAAATCTCCCATTTGCGCATATCCCATCCCTATGCAAAACCCTAGCCTTGAAAGAAACATAAACACAATATTAGCCCTCACCAATAACCCTAAGCCTAACCATAACCCTAACCTCACACATTGTCCTCAGACATTGCTGTTGAATTCAAATATGTCGGATGCCCTAATTTTAACACTCCATGTTGCACAGATCCCTTCTCTGATTAGTATCTTAACAGTAACATGAAACTTAAACCTAACCCTAGCAGAAACACTAATACTGACCCTAAACCTAAATCCTCCCAAAAGGCTAAACCTTACCCTAACCCTAGGGGAAACCCTAACCCTATCCCTAACCCTACATGAAACCCTAACCCTAACCCTACCCTAACAATAACCCAAACCCTAAAACTAGCCAAAACCCTAAACAAAACCCTTATGGTAACCCAAGCCGAAACCCTAACCCTAACACTAATCCTATCCACACCCCTAATCTGAACACTAAGCCTACTATTAGATACTGCACTCAGACACTGTAGTGGTGTTCAAATTAATACGGGTCCCTAAATTAAACCCTCGGATTTGCACATATCCCTTCCCTAAGCACTACACAAACACTGCAGGAAACATAACAGTAATATTCGACCTCACCCTTAACCCTTACCCTAACGATAACCCTAACGTAACAAACTGTACTCAGACATTGCAGTTGAATTCAAATTTGTATCGTACCCTAATTTTAACACTCTTGCTGCACAGATCCCTAACGTGATTACAATCTTAACAATAACACAAAACCTAACCCTTCCTACCCTAAACTTAACACTCTCAATAAACCTAGCTGAAACCCTAACCCTAACCGTAACCCTAAACCTATTTGAAACCCCAACCCTAACTCTAGTGGAAACCATAACCATAACCCTAACCCTAGCCCAAAACCTAACCCTAACACTAATCCTAACCCAAGCCCTAATTTGAAGACTAACCCTATTATGAGACACTGCACTCAGACACTGTAGTTGTATTCAAATTAATTTGGGACCATAAGTTAAACCCTCTGATTTGCACATATCCCATCCCAAAGCACAACATTGGCAGTGCAAGCAACATAACCATAATATTCGACCTCACCCTTAACCCTTACCCTAATGGTAACCCTAATTTAACATACTGTACTCATTCGTTGCAGTTGAATACAATTTTGTATGGTACCCTAATTTTACAACTTCTTGTTGTTCACATCCCTATCCTGATTACAATCTTAACAATAACATGAAACATACCCTAATACTAGCCCTAACCCTATCCCAAACCCTAACAGTACCTGAAACCATAATCCTAACCCAAACACTAAACCTATCCGAAACCCCAACCTAACCCTAGTGGAAACCCTAACCCTCACCCAAACCCTAGCTCAAACGCTAATCCTAACCCTACCCCTAGCCCAAACTGTAACCCTAAACCTAAATCTAACCCTAGCCCTTACCCTAACCCAAACCATAACCCTAGCTGAAACCCTAATACTGACTGTAAACCTAACTTAAACCCCAAACCTAACCCTAGAGTAAACCCTAAACCTAACCTAACCCAAGCCGAAACCCTAACCCTAAACCTTACCGTAGAAGAAACCCTAACCCTAACACTAAACCTAACCCTAGCCTTTACTGTAATGCGAACCATAAGCGTAGCTGAAACCCTAACCCTAACCCAAACACTAAATCTATCCGAAACCCCAACCCTAACCCTAACAGAAATCCTAAACCTAACCCTAACCTTAACCTAACACTAGCCCTAACCCTAACCTAAACCCTAACCCTAGCTGAAACCCTAACCCTAACCCTAACCCTAAAACGATCTGAAACCCCAAACCTAACCCTAACCCTAACCCTAACCCTAGACCAAATACCAACCCTAAGCCTAACCCTAGCCCAAACCCTAAACCTAAACCTAACCCTAACCCTAGCTGAAACCCTAAATCTAACCCTAAACCTAACCCTAGCCCTCACCCTACCCCGAACCCTAAACGTAGCGGAAACACTCAATGTAATCCTAAACCTAAACCTATCCGAAACCACAACCCTAACCCTAGCGGAAACCCTAAACCTAACCCTAACACTAACCCTCGCCCAAAACCTAACCCTAACACTAATCCTAACCCCATCCCTAATCTGAAGACTAAACCTATTATGAGACACTGCACTCAGACACTGTAGTTGTATTCAAATTAATACAGGACTGTAAATAAAACCCTCTGATTTGCACATATCCCATCCCTAAGCACAACACTAACAGTGCAAGAAACATAACCATAATATTCAACCTCACCCTTAACCCTTACACTAACCGTAACCCTAATTTAACATACTGTACTCACACTGCAGTGAATTCAAATTTGCATGTTAACCTAATTTCAACACTCCTTGTTGTACAGATCCCTATCCTGAATACAACATTAACAATAACACGAAACATAACCCTAACCCTAACCTAACCTTAAATGTAACCCTAATCCTAGCCAAAACCCTAACCCTAACCCAAACCCTAACCCAAAACCCCAACCCTAAATATAGTGGAAACCCTACCATAACCCTAACCATCACCATAGCACAAACCCTAACCCTAACACTAATCCTAACCCCACCCAACTCTGAACACAAACCCTTTTATGAGATTCTGCCCTCAGACACTGCAGTGGTATTCAAATTTCTACGGGCACCTAAATTAAACCCTCCAATTTGAACACATCCCATCCCTAAGCACAACACTAACACTGCAAGAAACATAACAATTACATTCGCCCTCACCCTTAACCCTAATCCTAACCATAGAACTAACCTAACATACTATACACAGATATTGCAGTTGAATTCAAATTTGTATCATGCCCTAATTTTAACACGCTTCTTGCACAGATTGCTATAATCTTCCCTGATTGCTATAACACTAACACAAAACATACCACAAACCCTATCACTAACCCTAACCCTATCCCTAACACTAGCCAAAATCCTAACTCCAACCCTAAACCTACCCCAGCCGAAAGCCGGACCATAACCTTAACCCTAGGCGAAACATTAACCATATCCCTAAACCTAGACGACACCCTTGCCCTAACCCTAACAATAGCCCTAACTGTAAACCGCACCCTAACCATAGCCAAAACCCTAAACCTAACTCTAGCTGCAACTCTAACCCAAACCCTAACCCTAACCCAAGCCGAATCCTGAACCTAAAACTAATCCTAAAACCAACCCTAATCTGAACACTAACCCTATTATGAGATACTGCACTGAGACACTGTAGTTGTGTTCAAATTAATAAGGGACCCTAAATTAAACGCTCTAATTTGCACATATCCCATCCCTAAGCACAACACTGACACAGCAAGAAACATAACCATAATATTTGACCTAACCCTTAACAATTACCCTAACCGTAACCCTAACTTAACATATTGTACACAGACATTGTAGTTGAATTCAAATTTGTATGGTGCCCTAATTTTAATACTCCTTGTTACAGAGATCACTTCCCTGATTACAATCTTAACAATAACACAAAACATAACCCTAACCCCACCTTAAGCCTAACTCTACCCTAACCCTGGAAGAAACCCTAACCCTAACCCTAACCCTAAACCTAGCCAAAACACTAACCCTAACCCAAAACTAACTCTAGCCCTAACTGTAACATGAACCCTAATCCTAGGTGAAACCCTAACCCTAACAAAAACCCTAAACCTATCCAAAACCATAGCTCTAACCCTAGCAGAAACCCTAAACCTATCCCTAGCCCAATCCCTAACCCTAACATTGATCCTAACCCAACCCTAATCCTAACACTAACCCTATTATGAGATATTGCACTCAGACTCTAGTTGTATTCAAATAAATTGTGGTTGTTGTTGTTAGGTGCCATCGAGTCGGTATCCAACTCATAGAGACCATCTGTACAACAGGGGAAACACTATTGTCAGTGCTTCTCTACTGTTCCTAGGGATTTCAATGGCAGATTGGTTTTTGGGAGGGGGTTGCCATGTCCTTCTCCTAAGCCTACAGATTCTGCTGTTCCCAGGCCATCTCCCATCTAGGTAGTAACCAGGCCCGACCCTGCATAGATTCCGAGATCTGACAGGATCGGATTACACAGGGCTATGGCTGCAGGCCATTCAAATAAATATGGCACTGTAAATTAAACCCTCCAATTTGCACATAACCCATCCCTATGCACAACGCTAGCACTGCAAGAAATATAACCATAATATTTGCCCTCACCCTCAAAGTCAACACTAACCGTAACCATATCCTAACATATTGTACTCAGACATTGCAGTTGAATTCAAATTTGTATGTGGCCCTAATTTAAACCCTCCTAGTTGCACAGACTCATTCCCTCATTACTACCTTAACACTAAAATGAAACATATCACTAAGACTAGCCATAACTGTAACCCTAACCATAACCATTTCTGAAGCCCTAACCCTAACCTTAACCCTAACTATAGCCTAAACACTAACACTAACACTAATCCTAACCCTAAACCTAATCCGAACACTAACCCTGTTCAGGGACACTGCCTTCAGACACTGTAGATGTATTCAAATTTGGATGGTGCCCTAAATTAAAATCTCCCATTTGCACATATCCCATCCCTAAGCACAACCCTAGCACTGAAAGAAACATAAACCTAATATTCGCCCTCACCCTTAACCCTAACCCAAACCGTAACCCTAACCACACACATTGTGCTCAGACATTGCTGCTGAATTCAAATATGTAGGGTGCCCTAATTTTAATACTCCATGTTGCACAGGTCCCTTCTCTGATTACTATCTTAACAGTAACATTCAACATCACCCTAACACTAGCCGAAACACTAATACTAACCCTAAATCTAAACCCAGCAAAAAGCCTAACCGTAACACTAACCCTAGCCAAAACCCTAATGCTATCCCTAACCCTAGATGAAACCAAAACCCTAACCGTAACCCTAACCCTTGCCCTAACAATAACCCGAACCGTAACCCTAGCCAAAACCCTAATGCAAACCCTTGCCCTAACCCAAGCCGAAACCCTAAACCTAACACTAATCCTAACCAAAACCCTTATCTGAAAGCTAATCCACTATGAGATACTGCACTCAGACACTGTAGTTGTATTCAAATTAATAAGAGACCCTAAATTAAACCCTCTGATTCGCACATATCCCATCCCTAACCACAACACTAGCACAGCAAGAAACATAACCATAATATTGGACCACACCCTTAACTCTTACTCTAACCATAACCCTAACCTAACCTATTGTACTCAGGCATTGCAGTTGACTTCAAATTTTTATGGTGCCCTAATTTTAATACTCCTTGCTGTACAAATCCCTAACCTGATTACAATCTTAACAAGAACACCAAACATAACCCTAACCCTAACCTAACCTAACCTCAAACCTATACCTAATTTTACCTGAAACCCTAACCCTAACCCTAGCCAAATCCCCATGCAAACACTAACCCTAACCCAAGCCGAAAACCCTAACCCTAACCCTTACCCTAACCCAAGCCAAAACCTTAACCTAACACTAATCCTAACACCAACCCTAATCTGCACACTAACCCTATTATGAGATACTGCACTCAGACACTGTAGTTGTGTTCAAATTAATGAGGGACCCTAAATTAAACCCTCTGCTTTACATATATCCCCTTCCTAAACACAATCTTAACACTGCAGGAAACATAACCATAATACTCGACCTCAACCTTAACCCCAGCCCTAACCATAACCCTAACCTAACATATTGTACTGAGGCAATGCAGTTGAATTCAAGTTTGTATGGTGCCCTAATTTTAATACTCCCGGTTACACAGATCACTTCCCTGATTACAATCTTAACAATAACACAAAACATAACCCTTCCCTAGACTAAGCCTAACTCTATCCCTAACCTTAGTCGAAACCCTAAAACTAACCCTAACCCTAGCCGAAACCCTAACCCAAAACATAACCCTAACTCTAGCCGAAACACTAACCCTAACCCTAAACCTAACCCTAGCCCTAACCCTAACCCAAACCCTAACCCTAGCTGAAACCCTAACCCTAACCCCAACCCTAAAATTATCTGAAAACCCAAACCTAACCCTAACAGAAACCCTAACCCTAACCCTAGCCCAAGCCCTAACCCTAAGCCTAAACCTAACCCTAGCTGAAACCCTAAACCTAACCCTAGCACTAACCCTAACCCAAACCTTAACCCTAGCTGAAAACCTAACTCTAACCCTAACCCTAAAATTATCTGAAACCCCAAACCTAACCCTAACCCTAACCCTAGCCCAAACCCTAACCCAAAACCTAAACCTAGCCCAAACCCTAACCCTAACCTTAACTGAAACCCTAAACCTAACCCTAGCCCTTACCCTAACCCTAACCCTAAACATAAGCCTATCGGAAACCCCAACCCTAACCCTAGCAGAAACCCTAAACCTAACCCTAACACTAACCCTAGCCCAAACCCTAAACCTAACAGTAATCCTAACACCAACCCTAATCTGAACACAATTCCTAGTATGAGATACTGCACTCAGACACTGTAGTTGTGGTCAAATTAATAAGGGACCCTAAATTAAACCCTCTGATTTGCATATATCCCATCCCTAAGCACAACACTAACCGTGCAAGAAACATAACCATAATATTCCACCTCACCCTTAACCCATAGCCTAACCGTAACCCCAATTTAACATACTGTACTCAGACATTGCAGTTGAATTCAAATTTGTATGTTACTCTAATTTAAACACTCCTTGTTGCACAGATCCCTGTCCTGATTACAACCTTAACAATAACACGAAACATAACCCTAACCCTAACCTAATCTTAAAGGTTTCCTTAATCCTAGCCGAAACCCTAATCCTAACCCTAACCTGAAACCCCAGCCCTAAATCTAGCAGAAACCCTACCATAACCCTAACCCTAACCATAGCCCAAACCCTAACACTAACACTAATCCTAACCCTAAACCTAATCTGAACATTAATCCTGTTCTGAGACCCTGCCTTCAGACACTGTAGTTGTATCCAAATTTGTATGGTGCCCTAAATTAAAACCCCCCATTTGGGAAAATCCCATCCCTAAGCACAACCCTACCACTGAAAGAAACATAAACATAATATTCGCCCTCACCATTAACCCTAATCCTAACGGTAACCCTGACCTCACACATTGTATTCAAACATTGCTATTGAATTCAAATAGATAGGGGGCCCTAATTTTAACACTCCATGTTGCACAGATCCCTTCTCTGATTACTATCATAACAGTAACATGAAACATAACCCTAACCCTAGCCAAAACTCTAAAACAAACCCTAAACCTAAACCCAGCCGAAAGCCTAACACTAACACTAACCCTAGCTGAACCCGAACCCTATCCCTAACCCTAGACGAAACCATACCCCAACCCTAACATGAACCCTAGCCCTAACTGTAACCCGAACCCTAACCCTAGCCAAAAACCCCAAACCAAACCCTTACATAACCCATGCCGAAACCCTAATCCTAACAATAATCCTAACCCCAACCCTAATCTGAACACTAAACCCATTATGAGATACTGCACTCAGACACTAGAGTTGTATTCAAATTGATGTGGGACCCTAAATTAAACTCTCTGATTTGCACATATCCCATCCCTAAGCACAACACTAACACTGCAAGAAACATAGCCATGATATTCGACCTCACCCTTAACCCTTACCCTAACTGTAACCCTAACCTAACCTATTGTACTCAGACATTGCAGTTGAATTTAAATTTGTATGTTGCCCTAATTTTAACACTCCTTGTTGCACAGATCACTACCATGATTACAATCTTAACAATAACACGAAACATAACCCTAACCCTAACCTAAATCTAACCCTCTCCCAAATACTAGCTGAAACACTAACCCTCACCCTAACCCTAAAGCTGTCTGAACCCAAACCCTAAGTCAAGCGGAAACCCTAACCCTAATCCTAATACTAACCAAAGCAAAAACCCTGACCCGAACACTAATCCTAACACCAACCCTATTCTGAACACTAAGCCTTTATGAGATTCTGCACTCAGCCACTGTAGTTGTATTCAAATTTATACGGCTCCTAAATTAAACCCTCTGATTTGCACATATCCCTTCCCTAATCAGAACACTAACACTGAAAGAAACAGAACCATTACATTCGCCCTCACCCTTAACCCTAACCCTAACCATAACCCTAACCTAACATACTGTACTCAGACATTACAGTTGAATTCAAATTTGTATGATGCCCTAATTTTCACAGGTCTTGTTGAACAGATCCCTTCCCTGATTACTATCTTAACACTAACACGAAACATAACACAAACCCTATCCCTAACCCTATCCCTATCCCTAAAACTAGCTGAAACCCTAACTCTCACCATAAACCTAACCACAGCCAAAAGCTTGACCCTAACCTTAACCCTAGCCGAAACCCTAACCCTGTCCCTAAGCCTAGATGAAACCTTACCCTAACACTATCAATAGAACTAACCTTAACCTGAACCCTAACCATAGCTGAAACCCTAACCCTAAGTCTAGCCATAACACTAACCCAAAACCTAACCCTAATCCAAGCTGAAACCCTGACCCTAACACTAATCCTAACACCAACCCTAATCTGAGCACAATTCCTAGTATGAGATACTGCACTCAGACACTGTAGTTGTGGTCAAATTAATAAGGGACCCTAAATTAAACTCTCTGATTGGCACATATCCCATCCCTAACCACAACCCTAACACTGCAAGAAACATAACCATAATATTCGACCTCACCCTTAACACTTACCCTAACCGTAACCCTAACTTAACATATTGTACACAG
>VMDO01026263.1:0-26975 GCA_007922755.1 Pedetes capensis | reverse complement strand
AAAAACCCATGAGGACATGTCTGCATCTAATATCCTCTTCCACAGAATTTAGGATTTGGAAGAAACCTTTTTAGCCATTAAATGTAATGTTGCATTTGGTAGAGAATCCTTTTAATGGAATCCCTGGCAGATACATTTTTAAGGAAAAATTATTTTTGTCTCTATAAGGCATTATTTAATTAGAATGGCAAGATTTTTCTCCCACAGCTTTTTTTTTTTTTCTGTAAGAAAGTAAAAAAAAAAAAAAAATAACTGTCCAGAACTAATACTATGGAAAAGACAGCCTAACCAGGCATGGTAGTGCAGACCTGTAGTCTTAGCACTTGGGAGAGGGAAGCAGGAGGATTTCAAGTTCAAAGCCAGTCTGGGATACACAGTGAGGTCCAGGCCAGCTTTGGAAACATAGTGAAACTGTCTCAAGAAATGGAACAAAAGAAAATGAGACAAACAAAAGATATCCTGGACCATGCATGGACAGCTGTGAAAATCGGTATAATTTCTAATAGTTACATGAAGTTGAGATTTTTACAGGCACACACAACACGTTTTAGGTCCTGTATTGTCGTCAGATCTCTCCTGTGTATATTTTTCTGTCAGGTAACATTAATCAGTCACTGATGACCTTAAGAACATGTATGGAAGTACTGAGAGAGAACCAAATGTACGGAACTAACAAGGTGAGTAGTAGTCTTCCCTAATCACTTGTGTCATTTTGTTTATGCATTTTTGTGCTGTATATTCTTAGATTGTGAATGTATTTACAGATGGTTCCATATCGAGATTCAAAGTTAACCCATCTGTTCAAGAACTACTTCGATGGGGAAGGGAAAGTGCGTATGATCGTGTGTGTGAATCCAAAGGCTGAAGACTATGAAGAAAGCTTGGTAATTTTGACTTACTTTTCCTATAAAGTTGAGTTTCTCTAGGGAAAGCAGCTATTTGGCTGTGAAGAATGACATTTTGAACATTTTATAACTTGATCCAGAATCATTGGATATAGAAGTGAATAACCAATTTATTATTGCTTTATTTAGAAATTGCTAAAGAATGACTTGGATGTGCTTATTTTTTGCAAACTCTATTTGTTTTGTGTTTTAGCAAGTCATGAGATTCGCAGAAGTAACCCAAGAAGTTGAAGTAGCGAGACCAGTAGACAAAGTGATATGTGGCTTAACGCCCGGAAGGCGATACAGAAATCAAGCTCGAGGAGGCCCAGTTGGAGATGGTATGATCTGGTGCTACATCATTTGCCCACTGGAACGTCTCCTAGGAGAGAACTACAGTACTGGCATCCTTTCTCAAGAACAAATGTAAAAAAGTTGAAGTCAAAATATAAGCAAGATTTCTTTAGTTATATACAATAGCTGGAGTTTTTAAGTAAAATTATAACAGCCTAAGAAATTCCATGATTAAAGCTGGATGTGGTGTTACGTGCCTGTATTTCCAGCACTCAGGAGGCTGAGGCAGGAGGATCTTGAGTTCAAGGCCACCTGGGCTAGACAGTGAGACTCTGTCTCAAAAAACAACCCCCCACCAAAAAAAAAAAAAGAAAGAAGAAAAGAAAAATCCCACAGTTAATTGTTCAGGGGCTCTCTTCACAGTGTCAAAGTTGTTTAAGCTCTTTCTCTCTTGTATAACTTTTTAATTTTTTATAATTCACTACAGAACCGTTGGTTCCTGAAGTGGTCTTACAGAGTTTTCCACCTTTGCCATCGTGTGAAATTCTGGATATCAATGATGAACAAACTCTTCCAAGGCTGATTGAAGCATTGGAGAAACGACATCAACTTCGACAAATGATGATTGATGAGTTTAATAAACAAGGTAAGGACAAAACTATTTGCTGTCATTTAAACTTCAGAAACTGAAGGATTTTGTAATGAATTTGAGTTCTGTGGCAGGATGCATTTTTAAGGAAAAAGTGTTTTTGTCTCTTATAGTACTCAAGGCATTATTTAATTAGAATGGCAAGATTATTTTCCCCATAGCTTTTTTTTTTTTTTTTTTGGTAGGAAAGTCAAAAGAACTAAGTGGGTATTTTTCCTTATCTCCCCCCCGTTTTTTAATTACTAACAGTGATGGGAACAAAGGAATATTTCTTAGTTTTCCTGTCTACAAAATGGGGATTGTTATTGTTTCTACCTGAGGATGTTGTGAATTAAAATGAGATAATGTTTAAGTCGGGCTGGGATTTAGCTCAATTGGTAGAGCGCTGCGCTGCAATCTCTGAGGTCCTGAGTTCAATCCCCAGCACTGCAAAAATGGGAGAAGGACCTGGCAATCCACTCCCAAGGCAATCCTGAAACAATCTGCCATTGAAAACCCTATGAGGGTCGCTATGAGTCGGACACGACTCGATGGCACCTAACAACAATGTTTAAGTCCTTCAGAACAGTGATCAGACTGTACCTCAGTAACTGGCCACAGGCTGTATTAGGGATTTCAACTCAAGTTCTACTGATCTGAAATCTAGTGTTATTTTTGTTTTTGAATTCATAAGGAAATTATTTACCCATAAGCAACAGGAAGAGGATACAACAGTACAAAATGTTTTAGTATTAAACAGAATGCTTCTGTAAATGTCTCTTGTAGATTTGAGAGTAGAACTATTTCTTTCCAAATTTATTTTCTCTTTATATATCGATTCTCATAGAGAGATTTGCTGAGTAGCTACGCTTTATCTAGTACCTGGTAATAAGAGTTGATTTCACTTGTTATTTTACAACTGTAGTAAAACCTGGCCTGCATGCTTTTGTTTCAGCTAATACTTGTAAAGCTTTGTTACAAGAATTTGAAAATGGTGTTTTAAATAAAGAAAACCACATTCAAGGAAAACTAAATGAAAAAGAAAAGTTGATCGCAGGACAGAAATTAGAAATAGAACGACTGGAAAAGAAAAACAAAACTTTAGAATATAAGGTTTGTCTTGGCATTTTTAAATTATATATGTGCTGGCCCTTTAGCCCTGGCCTCAGATTGACTCTTCTGCTCATTCGCCTGTTACTGTTGCTCATTAAGTTATCACTTGGTTAGTTATCTTCGTCCCACCAGAAAGAAGAGCAAATGTAAGTGAAAGCATAAAAGGGAGGAAAGGGATTGTATAGTCTTCAATTTTATGCGTTAGAGCTTAGCAATTGAAGATCATGTTCTTTGGCTGAAATAAATGGGCTTTCTGGTTTTTTTTGTTTGTTTGTTGTTGTTGTTGCTGTTTTTTATTTTGTAAGTTGGCTGTCTTTTCTTCCTTCTTCTCCTCGCTCCTCTTTTTTTTTTTTTTTTTTTCTTGACAGGGTCTCACTGTGTAGCCCAGGCTGGCCTGAATTCTTGATCCTCCTGTCTTGGCCTTCTGAATGCTGGGATTGTAGGCATGAGTCACTATGCCTGCTTAACAAGTATGCTTTCTAGAAGACTTTGAGTTGAGCTTTGGTGATAACTTGCTTTTTGATTATTAGAAATATTTCCTCCATAAGCTTTTTAAAAATAGTCATGAGGTATTTTTGTTGTTAGGTGTCGTTGAGTGGGTGTCCACACTATAGGGACCCTATGTGAAACAGATGAAACACTATTGTTGTGCTTCTTTGCTATTCATAGGGTTTTCGTTGGCTAGTTGTTGTTTTGGGAGTGGATTGCCAGGTCCTTCTCCTAAGCTTACAGCATCTGGTATTCCCAGGCAGTCTCCTACCCAAGTACTAACCAGATCCGACCCAGCTTAGTTTTCAAGAGCTGATGGGATCGGACACCACAGTGGTACAGCTATGTACAGGTCCATATTAGGTATAAAGGGTGCCAAAATATGTATACACATTTTAAGTATTAAAATTGTAATGCTCAATATATGCTGATGACAAAAGATGACAATAACTAATTTGACCTCTGCAATTATAAGAGGTGCTTTAAGTGGTGAGTATCGTAGTTCAATTCAACTTGGAAAAGTAATACATGATAACAGCTCTTAAAATGTGTATATATTTTTTTGTACACTCAGTATGATTAAATGAGATAATAAATTGTCAGCACGGTGCCTTGGACATAACAGATATTTGGTGAATGTTAATTGAATCTAAATTTGCTTATAAATTAGGTTATAAATGAGTACAAAGTCATGATGTTATATAAATTATGTTATAATCTATATGCTATACAAGGTCATGATGTTACATAAATTATGTTATAAATGAGTAGAAAGTAATGATGACTCTTCCTGTTAGAAGGAAACACTGTCTTGTTGAGGAGCATTGGAGCACTTTGAAATACTGAGTGTTCCTTTTCTCATTTACAGATGCTCACATAGAGGCTTGGGGCGATATGTATTCATACTAGAAAGAAGCTATTCTCGACCAATGGCAGTTTTCTCTATTCTGAAAATAACCTGAGAAAGCAGTTTTAGGATTTAATTTTTTTTTCCTTTCAATGCTCAGGGTTGAACCCAGGGCCTCTCACATGCTAGGCAACTGCTCCACCCTCAGTTTGCTGAGTTGTACAGGCTGCCTTTCAAACTGTGATCTTTTTGCCTCAGCCTCCCAAGTAGCTTTTTTTTTTTCTTAAGCCAACTATTAGGTTTAAGAGAAAGGGCTTTTTGCCAGGCATGCTAGTGCATGCCTATAATCCCAGCACTCGGGAGGCTGAAGCAGGAGGATTGATGTGAGTTCAAAGACAGCGAGTCTCTGTCTCAGGAAACAAAACAAATTTGTTTTCACAGTCAGTTATAACTTTGACTTTCAGTACAGAGCTTATTTCCTAAGTTTTCATTTCTCGTGATTGAGGTGGGAATTCAGATGAGATTTCAGAGGACAAAAGTACTTTTTCTATCATTTTGTTTTCCACAAATGAGCTTTGATGAGCAAACTGAGGAAGTATTTTATAGCTACATGAAGCGTTTATATGACAACCATTGAACCTAATGTTCTGCCTTCCCAGATTGAGATTTTAGAGAAAACAACGACTATCTATGAAGAAGATAAACGCAACCTGCAACAGGAGCTTGAAACCCAAAATCAGAAACTTCAGCGTGAGTTTTCTGACAAGCGCAGATTAGAGGCCAGATTGCAGGGCATGGTGACAGAGACATCAATGAAGTGGCAGAAGGAATGTGTGAGTGTCATTCTGACAGTGGTGTTCTTAGAGCTGCACGATTTTTTAGTTCAGATGGTACTTAGTTGCTGTACTGTTGGTTACTCCATCGGTGGTGGAGTTTCTGAGGTATTTGCTAACCTCTGGAAGAGCTGGAGAACTGTTTTAATGGAGTGGGTAATTTGGAGCACTTGTTGGGTATGACTGACTGCAAATCGCCATTGATAATCCGTAGGAGCGTCGGGTGGCAGCCACTCAGCTGGAGATGCAGAATAAACTCTGGGTCAAAGATGAAAAACTGAAGCAGCTGAAAGCTATTGTTACCGAACCCAAAACCGAGAAGCCAGAGAGGCCCTCCCGGGAGCGGGACCGAGAAAAAGTGACCCAGAGATGTGTGTCACCGTCGCTAGTGCCTGTGAGTCATTTGTAGCTGGGCGGTAGCTTGGTCCTGGGGGAAATCGGTTCTGGTTAGAAGACTGTTTCTCTGTGAATTAATTTTCTGTTTTTTTTGCTTATTATATTTCTTGAACTTCTATTTACAAATCTTAAACCTAGTATAAACTAATTTAGAACAAAAAATGTATCAATACAAATAATGTAAAGTCTTCATGTGCTAAAATTGTAGAAAAATAATGAATTGTTTCTCAATTTTTCCATTCTTACTCATTGATTTCTCTCCAATTTTTCTAGCTTCCTAGTAATTACATTGCTCAGATTTCCAACGGCCAGCAACTCATGAGCCAGCCACAGCTCCATAGGCGCTCTAACTCTTGCAGCAGCATTTCTGTAGCTTCCTGTATTTCGGAATGGGAGCAGAAAATTCCTTCGTACAACACACCCGTCAATGTCACATCCATTGCAAGGCGTAGGCAGCAGGAGCCAGGACAAAGTAAAACTTGTGTCGTGTCAGACAGAAGGCGAGGGATGTACTGGACTGAAGGCAGGGAGGTGGTTCCTACATTCAGAAATGAGATAGAAGTAGAAGAGGACCACTGCTGCAGGGTTAGTGCCAGTATTATTTTAAAGCACTGTAGTAATAGATTTGATCTCCTTTGCTTTTCATATCTTTGTTCCAAAAGCTCAATGGAAAGGTGGGTGAGTCCAATATGAGCAAGGTCTCATTTTTCTGACAGTGGATTCTAAAGACTGAGTTACCCTGAAATTGAGGCCACGCTCTTCATGTGAAAAAACCATAAACACATCTGGTCATAGAAGTTATGCCCTGTGAGTACAGTGGATGGAGGCCCATCTGGTCCATCCCAGAGTGGGCTGTGCTTTTCGGCTGTGTGAGCTGACAAGCTTCACACAGAACCTGTGAACAGAAGTGTCTTTTTCTTTTTGTTCCTCAGTGTTAGGGATTGACCCCGGGGTCTTATACCTGCTAAGCACGCACTGTACCACTGAGCTATACCCCTAACCCAAATATGAATGTCTTAGAGTACACTGTTTTTTCCTTTTGGTGGTTCTTCCCCAAGTTTAACTAAATTTCTTTTCTTGCCAGTTTTGAAGATATTCTGTTTGTTAGTTTTCTCAGACTTCTATTTTGAAAAATTTTAAACCCAAAGAAAAGTTGGAAGAATGATAAAGTACCTTCTTTTTCCCCTTATCTGGATTTAGCAGTTTTTACTTTATATATAAACTTTTTTTTCCTAAATCTTTTTTAAGTCACAGACTTTGTGACTCTTTCTCCCTAATATTAAATAAGGACATTGTCCTATGATATGAAACCATATATATATATATATATATATATATATATTTTTTTTTTTTTTTTTTTTGTGGTACTGGGGGTTGAACCCAGAGCATCGCGCTTGCATGCTTTACAAAGTGCTGGACCATTGAGCTGCACCCCCAGCCCATTTTTTTTTTCACTTTTTGAGACACGGTCTCACTAAATTATGCAGACTGCCTCTGATCTCAAATTTATGACCCTCCTGTCTCTGTCTCCCGTGTCTCTAGGATTACAGGCGTGTGCCACTACGCCTGGCGAAACCATGATTTTTATCACATGTAATGAAGTTAAAACTAATTGAACAAGTATCCTCTAATTTCCCCATCTTGGGAGAAGGACCTGGTAACCCACTCCCAAAAAACAATCAGCCATTGAAAACCCTATGAATAGCAGAGAAGTACTAGTAAGTGTTTCAGCTGTTGTACATAGGGTTGCTATGAGTCGGATACCGACTCGACAGCACCAACCAACCAACCAACCAACCAATTTCTCCATCTATCGCAATGATGGCTGTTCTTTTCAATCTATGATACTGTCAAGGAGAAGGTATTGCATGTGATAATTACGTCTCTTTAATCTCTTTTAATATAAAATAAGCTCCCTCCTTTTTGTTGTTCACGGCATGGACTGTTTTGAAGTCTTGGCCAGTTGTTTTGAAGGAACTGACAGTAAAGTTCAACAAATTGCTTTTAATCTTGAGGGCTTTATCTCAAGTTATAAGGGCTTTGCCTCATTTAAGGGTGCTTAAGTAAATTTACTTCCATGATTTTCTTAGAAATTAAGATAAAGTTTCCTTTGAATCTGAGTAAATCACCAATTTTGTAAATTCTGTATTTAGTAAACTCTTACCATAGCTCCTTTAGAGTTGTTCCTCTAAGTAAATTAATCATATAGGAAGTATTTGTTTAAAAGATTCTCATTATTTAGAATACAGACCAATGTTCGTTTATGTGGCCTGCATTCCTGGTCATTAATGGATAAGGATGAATCCCAAGGTACTTACCAGAGCAACAGATGATTCTAAAGCCATGTTAGTTCTTACCTTGCAGATTTTTCCTTAAGCCTCTTTAGGGGAGCAAATCATGGTGAATGGTCTTCTGGTCAACTCTAGTCAATCCTCTTATTTTGTGCATGTTTAGTCTCAAAACTATTTGAGATCAGCTTATATTCTGGTCAGCAGTGATAAAATGCCTAATTTGGCTATGAGATATTTAAGAGGATTTACTAGAGATACTTCAACTTCTCATTTGAAATCAAAATCTCCTTAGAAGTGCAGCAGAAACGTTGCCACAAAGTTAGTATTTATGTGTCCAAATTTGTTGGTCAAAAAATTGTCAGGTGGACTGAATTCTGTACTTCAGTGTGGAAAAAAGTTTTAAGTTTATGTCATGAATGCTAGTTAACTATCTAGACTATCACCTTTCTAAAGCTTGTTTCAAAATGTGTTATTGCTAAGTGTCTTCAAGAAAACTCACTTCTGCTAAATGGTGGATCATAAGAGCCAGAGTTTCTTGTTCAACATTAATTAGACTGTTTTGACAATGGAAAGTTTCCTGCCTGTGTTGAAGCTCAACATGTTTACTGGCAAATTATACTGACTATATTTTATAGGGGGCTGGGATTTAGCTCAGTTGGTAGAGCACTGTGCTGCAGTCTCTGAGGTCCCGTAGTTCAATTCCCAGCAGCGCAAAAATGGGAGAAGGACCTGGCAATCCACTCCCAAGGCAATCCTGAAACAGTCTGCCATTGAAAACCCTATGAGGGTCGCTATGAGTCGGATACCGACTCGATAGCACCTAACAACAACAACAACATATTTTATAGTGTAATGATTTGAGCTTTCACTAGTGCTTTGTATGTTTCTTGTAACTATTTAGGGAAAATGATTTAGTTTTCCAGATGAGCATTTTGAAATTGGGATCTTTATCCTTGACCAGCTTGGAAGGATTTGGACTGTGATAGACTTTTTTGTTTGCTTTCAGTATTATAACTGGGAGGTGTTCACAAAATTGCTTCAAACTATTGACTGTGTCATGTATGTACAGTATCTTTTCTTGGGCTGAATGTGCTAAATTTAACTTCCCTAGACTTATATGGCATTTGACTGAAAGCAACAAAGTTTTTATTGTATGGTCAAAACTGGCTTGACACTATATTCTTTATTTGATTCTTGGAACATTCAAAAAAGTGTGGGGAAAAAGTAGTTGGTATATTCTAGCTTCTTACTGTATTTGAACTTTTCATAAAATTCTCTTTTGAGATTTATTGCCTGAACTCAGGGACTTGTGCATACTTTTGCAAGCCCCCTTTTTATTTGTCTGCAGAGAGGGTCCTGCTAAGTTACACAGGCTCCCTCTGGCCTGGAACCTGCAGTCCTGCCTCTGCCTTCCCAGTTGCTGGGATTATAGACTGCGCCACTGCACCCAGCTACGTGAAGTTGTTATACCTGATGTTCTTTAATTGTATAATTGTACTGTAAGCTTAAACAGCTTTTTTTTTTTTTTTTTTTTTTTTTTTTTTTTTGTCTTTTCATAAAGAGTGTTTGTTATTGTTTAGTTTAGCCTAGGACATGTTTAGGGCTTTTATTGATCCTGATCTTGTTGATGATATTAACAGAGTTGCTGATCTATAGATTACCTCACAAAAGCAGGTATAATGAAGGACTTTTGATCAAGAATGCAAAATGAATTATTTGTCTTCGACTGCACCCTAAACAGGAAGAACTAGCAGCATCACTAGAATTTTCCTTTTCATCCTTTGCTGGAAAGGAAGCTCCCAGGTAGAATGTATAATATACAAGCTGGTGTTAAAAGATGTTTGTGGATTCTTTGTTTAGCTGTGAAGAGGGCGTTTAAATGTCTTAAATTACATTTAGCTTTCCAAAACGTTTGTTTTGATACTGTCATCAACTAATGTAGCCAAACCTGCTGCACTTCTAATAATGCTCTCCGATTAATTCCGGCCTATGCTTGTCTCTCAATTCCTCTTTCAACCTGATCAGAATGTACCACCAATTCGTGTCCGACACAGACGATCACGCTCTGCAGGGGACAGATGGGTAGATCATAAGCCCGCCTCTAACGTGCAAACTGAAACAGTCATGCAGCCACATGTCCCTCATGCCATCACTGTATCTGTTGCAAATGAAAAGGCACTAGCTAAGTGTGAGAAGTACATGCTGACCCACCAGGAACTAGCCTCCGATGGGGAGATTGAAACTAAACTAATTAAGGTAAAAATGGTTTGCACAGGAGAAAAACTATATGGAAACTCAACAAGAAACCATTTGCCCGGCTACTCCTTTAATGACAGCTGGAACTTAATGTAACTTTTCTGTTAGCAGAAAATTAGATTACGCTTAGGTAGTGAATCTGCCAGATTGGGACTAAATCTGCTTAAGTAGGTTTAGATTCTCAGGTTTCTTAAAACTGCAGATCCATAATATACTTTAATTACTGTGTATTTAGCTTTACCTTCTATTTTCCTCATAATTTATTTATTTATTTATTTTGTAGTACTAGGTAGTTGGGGCTGGGATTTAGCTCAGTTGGTAGAGCGCTACTCTGTAGTCTCTGAGGTCCCGAGTTCGATCCCCAGCACCGCAAAATGGGAGAAGGACCTGGCAACCCACTCCCAAGGCAATCCCAAAACAGCCATTGAAAACCCTATGAGGGTCACTATGAGTCAGATACCGACTTGATGGCACCTAACAACAACAACAACTAGGGAGTTGAACCAGGGTCTCACACGTGGTAGGCAAGTGCTTTACCACAGAGCTGCACCCTCAGCTCCCTTTTTACTTTTTATTTTGAGACAGGGTCTTGCTAAATTGCACAGTCTACCTCTGGCCTTGAACCTCCTGTGACAGCCTTCCAAATTGTTGGAATTACAGGTGTGTGCCAAGGTGCCCAACTTTTACCTTCTACTTTAAAATAAATGCAGGCTGGGTGCCATGGTGCACACTTGTAATCTCAGTGACTTGGAAGCCCAAGGCAGGAAGATTGCACATTAAAGGCCCGAGACAGCCTGTGCAACGCAGCAAGACTCTTTCTTAAAAATAAAACAAAGGGAACTAGGGGTGCAGCTCAGTGGTAGAGGACTTGCCCAGAGTATGTAAGGCCCTGGGTTCAACCCCGTAGTACTGCAGTAAGGAAGTAAATAAACAAGTAAGTGGGAAACCCAGAGCTTGGAGTGGTGGTACATACAATGCCAGCACCTGGGAGGCTGAGGTAGGAGGATCAAGAGTTAAAAGGCCAATCTGGGCTACGTAGACTGTTTGAACCTCCTGCCTCACTCCCTCCCCACAAGGTAAAATTAAACAAAGAACTTCCTGCCGTTGATCTCAGTTCAAGGTAAAAAACCTACATTGAAATTTGACCTATATGAAAGCTAGCTATTGAGATACCCAAAGTTTATTCCTGGAAAGAAGAGACTTGCTTACCTATAGAAGAATTTTCCTTTGATCATGGAGTCAATGAATAATGAGGAAAATAAAAGATAAGACTGCTGGGGGGTTGCTTTTCATTTCAAATTCTATTTCGAGGATAGTTCTTAAAATTAGAGTTACAAATTAAGGCTGAAATGTCATTTGAATATGGGGAGGACACCAGAGAGGAAAGTATTATGCCTAAGAACATGTAGAAATTTCTAGTGG
Source organism: Pedetes capensis (assembly GCA_007922755.1). Taxonomy (NCBI): domain Eukaryota; kingdom Metazoa; phylum Chordata; class Mammalia; order Rodentia; family Pedetidae; genus Pedetes; species Pedetes capensis. Next base: position 15,522 of record VMDO01026263.1, on the reverse strand, counting down.
ATTTCTTGATTCTTAGTGGAGTTTAGTATCTAAATTACTGATGGAACAAAAAGGAATCTTTTTTTCCCCCAACAATTAGGAATGTTACCAATTATTTTGGACTTTTGTTTAGTGAGGGAGAGAGAAACTCAAATTTCTGACGTTTTTGATTAGTACAGACTCAGCATTCCAAGCACCATTCATTTGGTTTTGTTAGCGAATGTTTCCATAATAAAGTCAAATCCTAAGATCAATTGGAAATATATATATATGTGTGTGTGTTCATCATTTGGATGTATCAAAATGTAACACGGATGTTTTCTCTTGACTTTAGGGTGATGTTTATAAAACAAGGGGTGGTGGACAATCTGTCCAGTTTACTGACATTGAGACTTTAAAACAAGAATCACCAACTGGGTGAGTGATTATCACAGATGCCTCTTTAAAGGGCTGTTTGCTTAGCTGCTCATTCTTGATGAACAGAATTTCCTGTAAAGTGTATCGTTAGTTCTCCAGGCTATAGATTGTCTTCCCTACCTCTAATATTTTTCTTGTTCTTAGATGCAAAAATAATTGCTGCATCGTTTCCCTTTTTCAGAAATCGAAAACGAAGATCGTCCACAGTAGCACCTGCCCAACCAGATGGTATAGAGTCTGAATGGACCGATGTAGAAACAAGGGTAGGGGGAAAATTAAAAATACTTGCTTGCTAAAACTGAGGTGTGTCGTGATTTAAATTCCACAGCTGTCGCTCTTTGTGCTCTTTGAAGATGCTGAGGCAGGATCTCACGTTGCCAATGAAACCTAGAAGCCTGTTACTAACACACCTGTAGGGCATCTGCCTTTCTTTAGGTCTGGTCTTTCTAGAGGTTCTCCGTTCAGAGCCCTTATTTTCAGCTAGGAGGACAGGGCTTATGAATGGAGCAGAGGGTATCACTCGGGAATAAAACGACTAACAACAGACAAATGGGAATCTTCTCAAGCAGCAGTCCAGGTGATCCCTCAAGACATCCCTGGGGAAAGAATGGGAGGTCAGGGTCAGGAGGTCATGGCTCTGGCCTTGGCCACTAGCTTCTCAAGAACTCCCCTTATCTAACATGAGAGAAATTACTGGGATGACCTTCAAAGACCCTTCTTGCTCCCAGTGGAGAAGTAAATGACAAGTGTCTGACTGGTGGTCTAACCTAGATGTCTTGGCCAAACTAGAGAGCAGTGTTGGAGTTGCCTTGATAGAGCCCGTCGAAGCTGAGGCATGTCTGCAGACTACCAAGAGTTGCTGAGTTCCTTCTTCTCTCACTCTCCTCTAGTGCTCCGTGGCTCTGGAGATGAGAGCAGGCTCGCAGCTGGGACCCGGATATCAGCATCACGCACAACCCAAGTGAGCACTGTGGCTGGCCCTGCTGTGTTCTCCCGCCTCTAGGATTTCCACCACCACTGTTCTTCTGGCCTTCCCCTTGTTCTTGAGAGCAAATGTGTGGTTTTGGTGTCTTCCGGGACTGTCTGGCAGTCTGCAGGAAGCATTGTCTTGCGCTGAGATACCCTGAGGGCTATGGGCTACAGGGCAAGAGGTGATGGAAGGTTGGCTCCTGTTCATGTCCTGCCAGCACTCTTAAAGCTTTCTGAGGCTAAACTGAGACCATCGGGAAGGAGGAAGGTCTAAAGGCTTTCATTGACTGATGGCTTTGTGTGATTCTTTCCTGACTAGACTCTTAGTCTTGCTATAGTAGTGTTTACTAAATAAATACAACTGGATGACAGAATTTATGGTAGAGAAGGAATCATACTTTTCCTCTTCTGTTAACCTCATACTCAGGAGTCTGACCTACTCTTTTATCCTTATATTAGTAAAACCCCTTCTTTATAAATATCCATCTACCTTTTTGACACTTGGATTCCTTAGGCAATTTGGAGAATTGTTGCAACAAGACCAGGATGAGAAGTCCTGTTTTCTATAACAGCTCTAGTAGTTATTTGCTTTCTCAGAAGGACTTATATTTTCTTATGATAAAAGATCTATTCTCCAAGCTATCCTAAAGAATCATTTGTCATGACTGTGATACTAAATGCAAAATCCAACATTAAATGCTGGTTTTTATGTTTTAGGCGCAAGAAGCCATGACAGTCCCAATAGAAAAAGAACCTTTCCTTTGTATTGGTGATTTTTCCAAAGCTACACCAGAAGAAGTCTGCTTCATCTTACAGAACTCCAGCTTTGTGAAACGTCACAGACCTCAAGCTACATCATACACTGGCCCACAGCAGAGCTTCCCCTATGGTCCCAAAGTCGGGAAAACTATATATTATATGCCTTGTCATATTTAATATGAATTGCAGAGGAATACATCCCCCCTTTTCGCGGTGCTGTATGAACTTTTTTATAATGCTATTTTTTGTATATTTCTTGTATACTTATAAACTAGTTCAAGCAAAGTGTTTGTCTTGGGTAATAAAGGAAGAATATATGTAGATCACACTTTTTTATTTTGACTTTTCCAGCTCTGGTCTGAATGTTAACAATAATGCTGCTATGGATTAGCTGCGAGAATGCACTTTAGACATATTTGACAATTCAGACTTTCATTATAAAGTTGCCAGTAAATGGTCAATGATAAAACCGTTTTAGGAAGTTGGTTAGAATTTTGTATGGACACAATCACTTTCTGGCATCTAGATAATTCCAAAAGAATGGAAATAAAGGGCACTAAGAAATACAAAGTTGTGTGATGGTGATTCATTCAACACATACTCCCAGCACCTAGCACAGTGCTTTGCATGAGCCTGACACTCATTATTTGTGGGATAAATGAAAAGAAAGCACTGGAATATGGAAAGTAATTTAACATTAAGTGGAAGTCACCTTATTTTGGCATGATAACCATAATATCTACATATAAGATTTATTCTTCTAGACATTTAAGCAAGGAACATGGTTTAGGGACACTCTTGAGGAAAAACCCAGTCCCGAAGCAATCATATGTGGAAAACTCTATGAATAGCAGAGAAGCACTGGCACAGTGCTGGGCATGGCACAGTGTCGGGGAGTGTTTCATTCTGTTGTGCACAGGGTCACTATGAGTCCGACCTGACTTGATGACAACAACTGTGCCAGGTACTGTTTGGGGCACATGGACTGCAGTGGTAAATCAAAGTTATGTGCCCTTGATGAAATTAACATGAATCTTCCTACATTAAAAAAAAATTCTAGTTATTACTGGCCTTTGATTCTCCCATTTAAAATTTAAGGTCAGCTTGTAAAAGTCTGTCAAAAACCTTAGCAGAATTTTGGTACATGATTTGGGCCAGGCACTCTGGCGCCTGCCTGTAATCCTAGCAACTCTGGAGGCTGAGGGCAGGAGAATGGCAAGTTTGAGGCCAGAGGCAGCCCGCATAACTTAGTGAGGTCCTGACTCAAATTGGAACATAAACAATGGGCTGGAGGTACAGCTCAATGCTAGAGCATTTGCCAAGTTTGTGGGAGGCCCCGGGTTCATGCCCCAAGTACCACAAAAAGAAAAAATTATAAAATTTGGAAAAAATTATCCACTTCTCGTCTGTGAACACGGTTGTTGCACAGCATTAGATAATCTTTGATGTTTTCATTAAAGTTTATTGCTGCTGCTATTGGGTTTTGGTGCTGGGGATCATAAAACTTTTATAAATTTACAAATAATGAGCCAGGTGTGGTGGCACATACCTGTAATCCCAGCACTCAGGAGGCTGAGGCAGGAGGACCACAGGTTCCAGGGCAACCCCAGCTGCATAAGAAAACTATCTCAAAACATACAAACAAAAGATCCACTGCAAGAAAAGAAAAAGTCGCAGCCTCTTACTAGATTTATTTCTAGAAGCCATATTTTATTGCTACTGTGTGTATTGTATGAAGGGTATTATTTCTTTTTCCACGCTGAGGATTGACCACTGAGCTACACACCAAGCTGAGGTGTATTTTTAAATATTGCATTTTATAATCAATTGTGCCTGAGTACAGAAATGTCGCTGAGTTTTGTACAATTGTGAATCTAGCAACCTTGCTGAACTATTTATGTTTGAATTGTCTGTGGATTCTCTTGGAATTTGGGGGTAAACAGTATTATCTATGAATATGGAGAGTTCATGCTTTTCTAATTTTAATACCTTTTTTTAATCTTAAATGGCTGAACTCAAATGATAATTGAAATAGAAGTAGAAATAAGGTGGCATTCTTGGTTCCTGATTTAAAAAAAAATATTTCGAAAGTTTCAGCATTAAGTATGACTTTTGTTTTAGATATTTTGTAGCTTTTACAGGAGAATTGATGATTTTGAATTATGGTGCTGGAAACGAATATTGAATATATCATGGACTGCAAAGAGCCAAAGGATCCGTCCTAGAAGTGCAATAAGAGTGCTCCTTGGAAGCAAGGTTGGCTAAAGTGCCTCTTAAGTATTTTGGATATGTTGTCAGGAGGGACCAAGCACTGGAGAAGGACATGTTTGGAAGAGAGGTGGGGCAGCAGGGGAAAAAAAAGGAAGACCCTTTACTAAATGGATTGACACAGTGACTGCAACAATGGGTTTAAACATAAAATAGATCACTTGCATGGCATGGCATTGGGGAGTGTTTCTGTTGTACACAGGGTGGCTATGAATCGGACCGGACTCAATCGTACTTAACAGCAAGCTTTTCTCAGGATATGGAAGTTATTTCCTATTTCCGTTTCCTAAGAGTCCTTGTGAATAAATTCTGCATTTTATCAAGCAACTTTATGAATCTGTAGGAACCCTGGGTTTTCCTCTGTGATGTCAATGTAATGAATTACTTTAAGATTTTCTTAGGATGAACCGTAGTGTTTGGTGGTGAAGCACTTTATTTTTGCATGTGTTCCGGATTCAGTTTGATATTTTATGTTAGACTCCTTCCTCGTATATTTACCTCTTTCATTAGAGACACTAAATTAAGCTTTGGGGTCTCTGAGATATGAAGTAGTTTCTGCCCTCTAGGAGCACCCTGGCGGCTGCGGGAGGACAGCGACGAAATTAGGTGATTGCCCAAACCTGCCAAATCAAGTTGCGTGTGGCCCCAATGAGGACTACCCCTTTCCCTAAAAGTTTTTTGTTTTTTTGTTGTTGTTTTTTTTTACGGTACTGGGGGTTGAACCCAGGGCCTCGCGCCTGCATGCTTTGCAAGTGCTGGACCACTGAGCTGCGCCCCCAGCCCATTTTTTTACTTTTTGAGACAGGGTCTCACTAAATTACGCAGACTGCCTCTGGTCTGGAACTTGCGATCCTCCTGCCTCTGCCTCCTGAGCCGCTGGGATTACAGGCGTGCGCTACCGCGCCCTGCCCTGAAAGTATTTTTGTTGTTGTTAGGTGCCGTCGAGTCGGTATCCGACTCATAGCGACCCTCTGTACAACAGGGGAAACACTATTGTCAGTGCTTCTCTGCCGTTCACAGGGTTTTCAATGGCAGATTGATTTTTGGGAGGGGGTTGCCAGGTCCTTCTCCCAGGCCTACAGCACCTGATGTTCCCAGGTGGTCTCCCATCCAGGTACTAACCAGGCCCGACCCTGCTTAGCTTCCGAGATCTGACGGGATCGGATGCCACAGGGCTACGGCTGCAGGCGAAAGTATTTTTAACGTTCGCAAACTCCACACTTTACCCAAACCAAAGAAACCTCAACTTCCGGATGCTGGAAAACGTCACCCAGAGCGCCTTGCGTCGGCGCCTCGCGTCGTTCCTGACTCCGCCTCTTCCGCCGGGCGCGGGCGGTGATTGGTCCGCGCGGCTGTATAAGAGGCTGCGCGCAGACGCGCTCGCTCCTTTCCTCAGCTGCCGCCCAGGTGCTCGGTCCTCCCGAGGGAGCTAAGGCCGCGTTGGGGTGAGGCCCTCACTTCATCCGGCGACTGGCACCGCGCCGGCAGTCCGCGCAATGGCCTCCGTCTCTGAGCTCGCCTGCATTTACTCCGCCCTCATCCTGTACGACGACGAGGTGACCGTCACGGTGAGTGCGGGCCGGGCGCTGCGCGGGGCGGCCATCGACCTCGGGCCACGTGCGTGCGTGCGTGCGTGTGGGCGGCGAGCGCTCGGGTGTGACGGGCGTGCGTACGGAGCAGCTCTCCGCGGAGCCTGGGCGGCCTGGGCCGCGCCACTTTACCCAGGGCACACTCAGGCCTCTCCGTGTGCCTGGCGGACTCCCTCGGCCCGGCCCGGCCCGGCGTGGAGCGGGGCGCAGGCGCCCTGCCCCACCCCCCAGCCGTCCTAAACCAAAATAGCCCAGGGACTCCAGCGGGCCTCGGCTTACTAGCTGCGGCCTTGGACTCGCGTTGTGGCAGAGCGCCTGCGCACTTTCCTTGCGCTCATGGTAACCATAAATAGTATAAGGAGAGGTCTTTCGGAATAAGGATTCCTGAGATGCAGGTGGATCACCCAGGTTGGATGGATGTCGTGTGCACGTCTAGAATGACTTGATTTTGCAGCACTTGGGAGACATTTAGGAAGCTGTACTTTGCTCTCTGATGGCTTGGCATTTTGTTTGTTTCAGGAGGATAAGATCAATGCCCTCATTAAAGCAGCTGGTGTGAATGTTGAGCCATTTTGGCCTGGCTTGTTCGCGAAGGTAAGGCAAAGTGGTGTGGGAAGCCCTACCGGCCTATAAGGGCAGGTGCTCATGTTCTACTGGGCCGCCTTATAAGGGCAGGTGCTCATGTTCTACTGGGCCGCCTATAAGGGCAGGTGCTCATGTTCTACTGGGCCGCCTCTGAGTCTGTTTCGTGGCATATACAGCTCCAGGAGTTAAGCTTGTTTCATTGTGCTGTGTCTTAATGTGGATCTATGTTGGTCAGTCCCTGGTTTCCTGTTCTTTTTGCTCAGAAGCAAGGGTAAGGAAATGGTTAATTAGGTCATTCCTTCTCAAAAGGGGTACACACGAGATAAATACTACCAACGTTATTCCAAGTAAATCCACCCAGTATGACAGTCCCTATGGTTTCCTGAAAATTGGGTTTTGTGGCCTTTTGGTGACTACTTACTATGTGTCCTGTGTGGCGCTATAAAAGACAAATGAAGGCAAGGAGCGTGCACTGGTTACCTGCCGTTGTGCCGGTTCCTTCATCTCTGCCCGGTGAAGGTGATCATAGCCTCTCTTTGGGCTATGTCTTCCCAAGAATTATACCTGTCATTCTAATAAATTGCTTTGGAAAAGTTCTACATTTGCTTAGCAGTATGAAAGTTTGAGTTCACCATTCAGAGGCGTCATGGACTGGAAAGAATCCTCCTTTGGGTGTTCAGGAAGCTTGAATTTTCTCCCAAGTTGTTTTGGGTCACTTTCTTATTTATAAAGGGAAGGAATTCAGTTGGCTGTACCTTTAATATACAGCAGTGCAAGGAATGTGGGACAGCTAAAGCCGAGTAGATTTTGACAACTATATAGCGGTGTGCATTATTACTCTAAATCTTGGTATCAGCAGAGAAAAGTCCGTTTCAAGGATAAAAAGCTAAACTAAGGTTTGATACTCTAGCATGCAAAATGTAAGGGCAATTCTAGCGTAGGAGTGTTAGGAATTAAGTTGGAAAGGGGCTACCTTTTGGCTGAAGGCTATATAAAAAGGACAGTCTTTATGCAGGTGTGTATGTGTGTGTTGCAGGCCCTGGCCAATGTCAACATTGGGAGCCTCATCTGCAACGTAGGGGTTGGTGGACCTGCTCCAGCAGCTGGTGCCGCACCAGCAGGAGGTCCTGCCCCCTCCACCGCTGCTGCCCCAGCTGAGGAGAAGAAAGTGGAAGCAAAGAAAGAAGAATCTGAGGAGTCTGATGATGACATGGGCTTTGGTCTTTTTGACTAAGCCTTTTGTAATGTGTTCAATAAAAAACTGAGCTCTATTTTTGGTTTTGCTGATAGTTTGGGGATCTGCTGTGCAGGGGTGGTCCCGCTTCTGTAACGCTCATGCTGGCTTTTACCCTTCTATAACATCAGCCACCATCATCAGGTGGAAATCTTACACAAGCCTGACCATAAGGTACCTAGTGGTATAGCATTGAATACTTAATTGGAGGTGAGAAAAGATCAGAGCAGATGCCTTGTCTAAATTTTGTATAATTTTATGGTCACAGTTTGTCAATATACTGTGTAGGTTGGGGTACAATGCAGACCTCAGCTTTAGAAAGCCTCCTGGGTGAGTTACTCTTTATAGCTATGTCTTAAGTGCTGAGCCATCCCAGGTAGGATGGAATTACTAAGTCCCCAGTTACAAAGTACATAAAACCAGGATTCAAACTTGTGTTTGAAAAGTTTAACATAGGGCTGCCTTTTTTCTTTCTTAAAGGGCCATGGTACCTGTGAGTTTATAAACATGGATATTGTGTTCAGAGCGCCTTTTATGTGCTGGGCACTTGAAAATGAACAAGAGGATCTTAATTCTTCCCTCTGTCTACTTCATACAGGAGATCGTGGATTTTAAAAAGCAGGACTCAACAGCCCTGATGCTCTCATTCCAGGGGACAGATGCGATTGTCTAAATTACTCCAACCACTTGGAAAAGTAGCTAATACTACATTTAAGTGTCAGGATACATCCCTGGGAGTGTTGAAAGAGCACTATTAAAATGGCAAAAACCTCACAGGTACACTCAATAACTGAATGGCCTCAATAGGTTAGACATTAAAAGTAGCAGTAAATTACATAAATGCATTACCCTTTGCATACAGCTAAGAAGCAGGCATGCATATCTGATGAAAATACAGATTGTGTGTGGGGGGGCTAGGGGGAGTGGCCCTGGAGCTAAGTGGATTTATGATGGGGCTGGCATTTAGTTCAGTTGGTAGAGCACAGCTCTTCGGTCTCTGAGGTGCTGGATTTGATTCCCAGCACCACAAAGGACATGGCAGTCTACTCCCAAGGCAATCCCAAAATAATCAGCCATTGAAAACCCTATGAGGGTCACTATGAGTCAGCTATGACTCGAGGGCACCTAACAACATGATGGGAAGGAATACATGCGGGTTAGTGTCTGTGTTCTAGTTTTCATATATTAAAATGGCCATTGTAGACCAATGAGGACTGTCATAATACCCACTTGTGAAAGGCATGCTTTTCCTCCATTAGCAGCGAACAGTGTCAAATGTGTTGTGGCATTCAGAACGACACCTTATCAAAGATTGGGAAGTAGCAGCTCACATTACAAACTAGTGAGTGGGCGGAACTAGGCTTAAATCCTGCTCTGGTTCCAAGCCTGTTCTCTGAACAGTGTCACCCCAGACTCGTGGCCCTTTCTCCCACTCTGCATGGGTTTCCTCATCTTTAATGATCATGAAGAGTTGGTGATACAGAGTAGGAATTGCTTGTGTTCAGTAACCACTCAGGTGTCAGGAAGGATTACCAATGTTTAGCTGAGGGGACATTTTGAATGGGCTGAAGAGAATACTAACATGGGAAAACACTGCATCTACGAGAGCAGAAAATGGTAAACGAAATTCAGTTACACAAACAACACAGTCAACAAAATGATCACTATAGTAAATCTCAAGTGTTAATGTAGCCTGAGTAGATGGCCTAACTTAAAAAAAAAAATCCAAGAAAAAAGGATCCCCAAGCCTTAATATAGATAAAAATCTTTCCAAAAGACCACCTAAAAGATTAGGAGACCTACATACACAGGCATACTAAGCTTTTATTCATTTACTATGGAATCCTCCCAGTTGCACTTGGTTCCTAGTTCTGAGCCTTGGTTTCTTCTGCAAAATGGGGAAGAACGTAAGTAAGTGAACATGCCCGTCGGTGCTTCCTGGCTCAGACACTCCTTCCCTTGTGCATGTGATATGAGGAGTACAGCTGGCATCCCTGGTGCACAGGGTCCCCAGGCCTCAACCTGTCCCCACCCCATGCTTTCCACTCAGACAGATTTGGTTTCTCATACTTGACACACCTGTCCAACAAGCATACACAGTGCTTTGTTTAAAAGGTTCCATTGCTCTCAGAATTGGGTTCACATCTCTCCTGCACAAGGGAATATGAAAAAATCCAAAGTGTCTATCAACTCTACTCTCTTCTCACCTGAAAATTATAAGGAGAGAATCATATAAAAATTTAAAAACTACTTTTCGAAAAGATAGGCACTGAAATGAAAGAATCAAACTACGCAGCAAAACATTGCTGCAGATCCTAATAAAATGTGTCAAATCCTTTCTCCCCTGTAATTTGAGTGCACTTAAAAAAATTCTGAACCAGATGATTGTTGACTTTGACTAAACCCTTGTAGTTTATACATAAAACCTTTTATGTGTTGTCCTCTTCTGAGTTTCCCATTGTTGGGAGAGCTTAGCCCTGTTTTTACATTAAGGAACCTGCTCAGAGAGTTTGAGTCTGGTGCCAAGTTCACGCAGCTAAAACTGGATAAAGTTGGGCCTGGCACCTCATTGCCTCAATCTAGCGTTTCTGCAATGACACAGTATTCCCTGTACATGGACGTGGCTGGACCAGTGGTGGTACGTGCCTGTGATCCTGGCACTCAGGAGGCAGAGGCCAGCTTGGGCTATAGTGAGACTTTCAAAAGGAAACAAAGACACCATGGGCTGCTTTAGAGGGAATATTGATTGCCACTTGACCACATCCTCCTGTTTTTGTGGTGCTGGGGCCTGACCCTAGGTCTGTGAGAGTGCAGCTAAACCCCAGTGCCTGTAATTGTTGTTAGGTGCCATCAAGTCCGTATCTGACTCATAGTGACCCTGTGAGCAACAGACGAAACACTATTGTCACTGCTTTTCTGCTGTTCATTGGATTTTCAATGGCAGATTGATTTTTGGGAGTGGGTTGCTGGGTCCATTTCCCAATCCTACCACACCTGGGTTCCTTGGGGCTATGGCTGCAGACGCGCCTGTAGTTAGGATTGTTCTGATAGTTATGGGCCTTCAAGCCCTACCCAGTTTTACCTGCTGAAGCTTCTACACTTCTAACTTGTGTACTTTTGCGGGGACTTCTGGGGAAAGAGGAGTCAAGTCAGATCTTGCTATGTAGCCTAGGCTGGCATTGAATTTGTGATCCTCCTACCTTAGCCGCCCAAGTGCTGGCTTCCATAATTTTGAGGCTTAAGATGTCAAATTAAAATTTAAAAACGCACGTCTTCCACCCTCCACATCTTTGCACTTGGCTGTCCTCCCTCTCTCTGGGCTGTTGACAGCCTTCCCTAGTTAATTTTCCATCAGACCTGAGGAAGCTCACCCCAGGGTAGATGAATTTTCCTGCTCTGAATTCCCTGTACTGCAGTTTCATGAAGTAGATGTGTAATTACACCTCAGTTGACTCTGTGCCTCCCATTCCGTACCATATGCTCTGTGGATCAAGGCTGTTTTGCTCACCTGTATCACCAGGACGCATCTCAGTGCCTGGCTCATTGCTGGCCCTCAATATATATTTATCACAATCCAACTCTCCCCTTTTTACATGTGAGGAAATCAGGGCCCAGGCTGGAGGAAATTGCTCAGCACCAATAAATAAACAGATAGAACTGGAACTCAAATCTCCAAAATAGCAAATTGCTATTTCCCCTATATCAAGCTGTGATGGGGGCCAGCCACCCACCACGAGCTTCATTCATTCATTTAACTCACAGTCCAGGTCTTCACGGCAGCCAAGGACAGGTGTTGATAATTAGGCCCCAAGGTAGGAACTTCCAGGTGAGGACACGAGGCAAAGATGCTGGTCTTTGATCCAGCCTTACACGTTCTTTATCTCTCACGAGCGAGCCAGGTCAACCACTGTAATGCGAGATACTAGAAGCCTACTTTCTGTCCACTGGGCATCAGGGAAGATTCGAAGGTGATGATGGTGATGTTCGAGCCGGGCTTTGGGGGCTGAACAGGGAGCTCTTGCCAGAAGCAAAGGTGTGGTACCCAGGAGCCTGCAGACTTCCTTCTGGACACACAGTCCGGCACTCAGTGACCTGTCACATCTTCACCATGCCCGCATTACCTAAGATGCAGGGAGAAGATGCAGGAAACCTCACAGCCTGAGGCTGGGAGGCGGGATGAAGTGTTCCTAGCTTGCCCTATGCCTCCAGACACCCCAAGCACCTCTCTGGCCTTAGTGCTCTGTGATTTGCCATTGCTTTCAAGCTTTTAGAGCCTGCCACTTGCCAATCAGCATCCTCTCCAGGGATCAAGGAGCGGGGCAGGGACCAAGCCAAGTGTGGTGGGGAGAAGTGGAACGTCCTTGTTGCTCTGAGGCTTAAGAACCATGAGGGCCGAGTGCGGGTCCCCGGCTTGTGTGCATGCCCATTATTAGTCCTGTGAGTAATTAAGCTGGTTAGAAGTGGTGTTGCCCATCCCAATGCTGGGGAATTAGGACAGCTGATCTGTTGTGAAAACAGTGTTAGGAAATGCAAGCACTTTCACTAACCAGCAGGAATGGGGCGGAGCATATGATGACTTAGGGCTGTTTCTGTGACAGGCAGGGAGCACCATACACTGGGGTGGGAGTTACCAGCATGTCCTCTGGTACCCTGCCTGTTCTTCACCTTGGGGCAGTGCATTCTGGCTGTCCCCAGCACCCTCAGTTCATCTTTTAAAAAATTATTTATTATTGTATGAATTAATGGGTTCCATTAAGACATTTTCATACATACGTATCATGTACTTTGCTTATATTCCTCCCATTACCCCCAATTTCTCCCGCTCCTGCTTTCCTCTCTCATTTTACTTACTTTCAAGTCATATGTGTGTGTGTGTGTGTGTGTGTATATATATATATATATGTGTGTATATATATATATATATATGTATATATATATATGTATATATATATATAAATAATATTTCTTTTTTAAAACCCAGATTACACATATGAGAGAGAACATGTGGTATTTGTCTTTCTGAGCCTAACTTATTTTGCTTAACATGTGTAGTGTGGCTGGTTCCTCTGCTGGGGGGACACGGGCTGGACATGATGGTCATCATCTTGGCCATCATGACACAGAACAGCTGGAACAAACTTGGGAGACCTTGTCCCTATAACCATAGCAATGAAATGGGCAAAACTACAGCATAGCTAGGCCTCCAGTTTTTGTTGTTAGGTGCCATTGAGTTGGTATCTGACTCATAGCAACCCTCACAGGGTTTTCAGTGGTTGACTGTTTCGGGATTGCCTTGGGAGTGGATTCCCAGGTCCTCCCATTTTTGCAGTGCTGGGAATCGAACTTGGGACCTCAGAGACTGCAGCGCAGCGCTCTACCAACTGAGCTAAATCCCAGCCCTTGGCCTCCAGTAGTGGTACAGAATTCCCTCTTGTGTGTGTGTGTGTGGGAGGTATGGAGGGTCACAAGACCCTTCTCTGGGATGCCAATCACTAGCCCCTCCTGCCCCAGCTGCCAAAGAGGCTAGGTTATATGAGCTGGAAGGCTGGCTAAGGGTGGGACTTGATGGTAGTGCAGCTTTGAGGGACATTTTGATGGGGACTTCTCCTATGGGTGGACTGTCCATGAGTCGCTCATGGCCCTGTAAGACAAAAAACTCATGGTTCATGAAGTTTAGTGTGAACTATCATTTGGTCTGTCTGCATTCCCTTTAGCTTTCACAAAAGAACATGGTGATCTCCACTTCCATCCGTTTTCCTGCCAGTGCCATAATCTCATTCTTTATTGTTGTTGTTAGGTGCTGTTGAATCAGGTCCGACTCATAGCGACCCTGTGTACAGCAGATGAAACCCTACCTGACACTGCACCATGCCTGGCACTGTGTCAGTGTTTCTCTGCTATTCATAGGATTTTCAGTGGCTGATCATTTCTGGAACGGGCTGCTGGGTCCTTCTCCCAAGCCCATAGCACTCAGTATTCTTCAGCGGTCTCCCATCCAAGGACTAACCATACTCGACCCTGCTTAGCTTCTGAGATCAGATGTGATGGGATGCCAGGATGGTATGATGTTCTTTATGGCTAAATAAAACTCTGTGTGTGTGTGTGTGTGTGTGTGTGTGTGTGATCACATTTTCTTTATTTTATTCTTGTTATTACTATTTTGTGGTGCTTGAAAGTTGAACCCATGGCCTTGCACATACCTTGCAAGTGCTCTACCACTGGGCTGCACCCCTAGCCCATTTTTTTATTTTTTATTTTGAGTCAGAGTCTCACAAAACTATGCAGGCTGCCTCTGGCCTTGAACCTCTGCCTCCTCTTGAGTCACTGCAATTACAGGTGTGAGCCACAGTGTCCAGTTCAAATTTTCTTTATTCATTCATGTGTTGATGGATATCTAGGCTGATTTCATACCTAGGCTATTGTGAATAGTGCTTCAGTAAATGTGGATACGCAGGTATCTCTGTGCTATACTGTCTTAGATTCCTTTGTATATATACCGAGGAATGATATAACTGGCTCATATGGTAGTTCTATCTTTAGTTTTTTGAGGAACCTCCATACTGATTTCCATAGTGGCTGTACTAATTTACATTTCCATCATCAGTGTAAAAGAGCTTCACCTAACAGCACCTAACAAGTCTCTGTTATAAGCTGCCTAATGAGTAGCAGATGCATAAGGAATATTGCTTGAATGAATATATTAATGAATGCATGAATAACTGTCTCCAAATGTTGAGGGAAAATTTAACAGTTTTATAGTAGGCCTCGTTGACAAGGCTGAGGAAATGGTCTGTTGGTTTGGGTATATATTACTCTGTGTGTGTGTATATGTGTGCTGGCCCTTGAACCCTTGGACATGGTAGGTGAGTGCTCTATCCCGGAGCTACATCCCCAGCTCTTGGTTTTATGAGACAGTCTCGCCATCTAGCACAGGCTGGCCTTAAACTCTCTATGCAGCCCATGCTATCCCCAAACTCAGGAATCTTTTGGCCTCTGCTCCCAAGTAGCTTGGGTTACAGGTGTCCAACACCATGCCCATCATTAATTACTAACTTTTAAAAAGGGTAATTTGGTCTTCTCTCTCAAAATTAGAAGCACTCTCACTTTCCACCCAGGACTTTCACTTATAGGAATCCAGCCTATAAATATATGTCCAATTTCATTGAAGCATTGTTTGTAACAGAAAAAAAAAATAGTGCATGATTGTTTGAATAAATGTTTATGCCTTGGGCTGGAGGGGAAGCTCAGTGGTAGGGCACTTGACTAGCATGTGTGAGGACCCGAGGTTGATTCCCAGCACAAAAAAAAAAAAAAAAAAAAACACAGACAGACACACATACCCATTTTCATACAGTTATTTATAGCAATGCTGCACTGTGGAAAAATATCCAGAAGAACTTACTAAGTGAAAAAGTCAGGTTGTGACCAGTGTATATAATATGACCCTATTTGAGTAAAAAAGCCAAAAAAATTCAAATGCCTGAGTTTGTAGTAAAAACATAATTTCTGGAATAATTCAGAATTAATTAATAGTGGTTATCTGAAAGGAGGGCTGGGATTTAGCTCAGTTGGTAGAGCGCTGCGCTGCAGTCTCTGAGGTCCCGAGTTCAATTTCCAGCACCGCAAAAATGGGAGAAGGACCTGGCAATCCACTCCCAAGGCAATCCCGAAATAGCCATTGAAAACCCTATGAGGGTCGCTATGAGTCGGATACTGACTCGA
>VMDO01026262.1:0-20323 GCA_007922755.1 Pedetes capensis | reverse complement strand
CAGCTTGGTTGGGGACTCTTTTCAAATTTTCTTCCCATAAGTGATGAGGAGTTTGGTAATCCACCCACTTTCCTTCGTGCTTCCTGAATGTTACCGATACATTCATCCAAGATGTGTTGCACATCTCTTGTGAGTTGGTTCCTTTCTAGGCACTGGGGACTTAGCGAAACAGTATTACATCCCTGCTCTTTCACTAGAGGGAGGGAAGATAGGGAATAAACATAATAAACACATGATAGATGGATCCTCTACAACACCTCCCCTGGCAGTATTTTCTCAGTAGAATGTCTCTTGATTTTTATAAAAACCAAACTTCATAAATTGTGTATCTCTCAATGCAATGTTTTTCAGCCAATTATTATAGAAAAACATGTTTGACCCCCAAACTCAATATAACATTTAAACAAAATGGTTTGTAGAAATAATCTTGAGTGGCATTTTAAATACACTTGCAGGAAGTCAGAGCCAGGCAAGTTTTTGAAAAGCATGTTAGGTGTCAATGTGGGTTGTGTGCCTCCGTTGCTCTTAGGCTAGAAGAGGAACCACAGCACATCGACCTATTGTTTTTTACAAACATATGAATTTGTGGGTGATCAAGGAGCGATACCTGAAACATTTACATTCTAACATCGTAGTTTATTACCTATGAGTAGATACATAGGCATTTTGCTGTGCAGTTACCTAGTGGGAAATTGGTTGAGAGTCTTGGGTTGATGTGAAACACACTTTAGCTTTTCTCCAAGCAAAGTCATGGGAAATAGGGTCTTGGTTATTAGCACTTTTGTGCCCAAGGCTGTTTTTCAAGAATCTATCCCTGATGGTAACCGTACAGTTGGAAGGCGAGAGGAGTTATAAAATATCCAGTCTGGATTTGTGTGCAGCCTCGTTACAATGCCTGGCTGAGACTCTGGCTCAGTCTCCCTGTCCTCCTGGGTGACAGACCCCTTTTGTGGAGGAGCAAGCACAGAAAGTATTCTTAGAGTGAAAGACATTAAGGTGGGCACTCTGGTTCTGTGATGATCACCATAGCTACTTGCAAAATAACTTCAACAGGAAATGCGAAATGATGGTCTCATCAAGTTCAATGCAGTCTTTTGCCAGGAGAGGCGACTGGTTCTAGGAGCCTTTATTCTTTTTTTTTTTTTTTTTTGAATGGTTGCTGTGGAATGGTAGGAAGTGTCCCACAAAGGATTTCCTTTGGTCATTGTTGATTTTTTGTTCAGGAAAAAATTGTGTTTGGGGAGGGACAAGAATCTCCCTCCCCCTGACTTCTGTGATTCAGAGTTTAAAAGACCAGCGGCAGGATCTGGGTCCCGGTCTTCATTTCCTTCTTGTGTGGGGCCTTGTGCTCCACGTGCCTGCCCCTTTCAATATTGGGGCTGAAGCTCCACATTCCATGCCATTTTCATACTTGGTCACGAGTGAAAAGTGCTTTCCTTGAATGTGTGTAAGGGACGTGCCATGTATTGGAATAAGCAAATCTTTTTGTTGCTGTTGTTTTGTGGTACTGGGGGATTGAACCCATGGTGCTCCACAACTGGGCTGCACCCCTCATCCATTTTTAAAAATTTTTTATTTTGAGACAGAGTCTTGCTAAGTTTTGCAGGCTGCCTCTGGCCTTGAACTCGAGATCCTCCTGCTCAGCCTCCCCAGCCCCCGGCATCACAGTCATGCAACATGGTGCCAGGCTGGAATAACCAAATCTTAAATTTCAGCTTTGTAAGGAGTTCAAAGATCACTTAGTCCTGCTCTCTTTTCAAGTCAGAGTCCCACCCACTCCCAGCAACGGTTGAGTGAGGCCTTGGGTGCCCTGAGCATGTCTGCTCATTTGTGGACTGCTCCTGAGAATTCTCAAGAGACAGGATGATGAGGATATGTGCATCGACAGGAAAAGGTCAGTTTAAGAAATTGACTTACAGGATGGGAGGCTGACAAGCACAAAACCTGCAGAATGGGCCACCAGGAAGAAGACTTGGGAAGAGCCAATGCTGCAGTGCAGGTCTGAATTGCTGCAGAATTCCTTCATTGAAGACAAAGGTGCACCTGGTTCATGCCATGGTATTTCCAGTTGCATCATATGCTTATGAAAGCTAGACAGTGAATAAGGGAGACAGGAGAAGAACTGATGCTTTTGAATTATGGTGCTGGAGAATCTGCCATGGACTGCCAAAAGAACCAATGATCTATCCTAGAAGAAGTGCAACCAGAGTGCTCCTTGGAACCAAGGATGGCTGGATTGTGTCTTACATATTTTGGGCATGTCAGGAAAGACCAATCCCTGGAGAAGAACATCATGTTTAGGAGAGTGGTGGGTCAATGAAAAAAAGGAAGACCCCTTAACTGGATGGATTGACACAGTTACTGCATAATGGGTTTAAACATAAAAAGGATCATATGCATGGCACAGTGTCGGGTAGTGTTTCATTCTGTTGTATTCAGCGTCATTATGAGTCAGATCCGATTTAATGACACCTAACAACAACAAACAACAAGACTGTGGTACTCTTTAAGTCAAAACCCTCCAACGATTTCACAGCCTATTCACAACTTGATGACACCTAAAAACAACAACAACAACAACAACAACAACAATGACGACGACAAACAACAACAACAACAACAGACTTTGCTCTGTTCAAGCTTTCAACTGATTTCACCAGGCCCACACACATTAGGGAGGACCATCTATTTTACTTCAAGTTCACCAATTTCAACATGTCTCATCAGAAAACATTGTGCCAGAAATATCCAGAATGATATTTATTTGACCAAATAGCTGGGTAGCATGGTTAAGCCAAACTGACATTAAATTAGCCATCACTGTGGGGTCCAGAATCTCTATGATACCATGTTGTTGTTGTTGTTGTTAGGTGCCGTCGAGTCGGTATCCGACTCATAGCGACCCTCTGTACAACAGGGGAAACACTATTGTCAGTGCTTCTCTGCTGTTCATAGGGTTTTCAATGGCAGATTGATTTTTGGGAGGGGGTTGCCAGGTCCTTCTCCCAATATGATACCATAGGCACTTGTTAATGTTCAGTGACTCAAACACATATGCATACACGTGCATATACACACATGTACACACACACACACACACACACACACACACACACACACACACACACATACACAAATTGGAATCCTCTCCATGGAAGGAAAAGAGCAAGTCTTGGATGGCAAAAATTCTCCTAGTCCCTTTCTGCCTAAGGAAAGGGATGGGCAAAGGATATGAGACCTGACCTTGGATGATTGATTAGGAATGATCTTGGCTATAAAGCCTTAAAAACCTGGCATTAACTAACTCTAGCTTTCCTGCACGCCTGGATTTATGTAGGTATGGAAAAAGACAATTAGCTGATATGTGTGTGTGTGTGAAAAGTGTATACACATGTGCACATATGCATGGGAGACAGTATAGCAGGATAAGGGAGCAAATAGACAATGGAACAATACTACCTAGTTGGAATCCCAGCTTTTCTACTGACATGCTGTGTTACTGGGGACAAGTTACTTAACCACTCTGTGCTCAACTCCTTAATCTGTAAAACAGAGAAATAATATAGCCTTATGTCATAGATTGTGAGGATTAAATGAACTAGTAGCTGTAAAATGCTTACAAGATTGCCTGATGCCTTAGTCCTACATAATGTCCTTTATCATAGTTATTATTAACTTTGGCATATATTCAGGTACATATCAACTGTGTATACTTGCATATCATGCATCGTTATTAATATGCAAAGGCTACCTATACCTCTGGCAAATAAATGTACAATGGGACTCTTATAGCAAAACCCTATTAATAAGCTGGGTGCTGTGGTACACGTCTGTAGTCTTGGTGACTTGGGAGGTGGAGGCAGGTGGGTCAAAGGTTTGAAGCCAGAGGCAGCTTTCGTAATTGAGTGAGACCCTGTTTCAAGATAAAAAAGTATAAAAGGGTTGAGGGTGCAGCCCAGTTGTAGAGCACTTGGAAAGTATGATTAAGGCCCTGGGTTCAAATCCCTCAGTACCATGCACACACAAAAACACCCCAAAGCAATAACAACAAAACAAACCTATGAAGGTATCATGCAGAGCCCATGCAGGACACTACTTCCTAAGAAGATGTATTTTTTTGATTCTTAATTAAAGAACTTCATGGATAGACTCCAGGCCATATCCACTTTAAAATAAATTAAAAATATCTTATGTGTTATAGAAAGATGCTGGCATGTCATTGGAGTCAAATCAGTATCTCAGGTTTGCTAGGATCACCTGTGTCTGCAGTCGTAGCACCCTGGTATTTAATCCCATCTGATCTTAGAAGCTAAGCAGGGTTGGGACTGAGTAGTCCTTGGATGGGAGACCACCTGGAATACCACGTGCTGTAGGCTTGGGAGAAAGACCTGGCAGCCCACTCCTGAAACAATCAACCATTGAAAACTTTATGAATAGCAGAGAAGCACTGACATAGTGCCAGGCATGGCACAATATCCGAGAGTGTTTCATTGTATTCTACATGGGGTCGATGATACCTAACAACAACAACAGCAACAATGATCACCTGTAGCCACAAAACCTTTCTGCTGAGGATGGGGGCACATAGGAAGTCCCTCCCTTGCTTGCTGGAATACTAGGTGAGCATGTCCTGGCCACCTGAGGCTCAGGTGTGCCTCTGGCTGCTGGAATGCAGCAATAGAAATCGCAGATAATGACAGCTGGTGGTCTCCAGTGTGGTCGCCTCTCTCTCCCTGATAAATGGCTTCACAGATGCTGCCAGCTTCATGCTCAATTAATCTCAGTTGAATTGATCATCCAGTTATAAAGAAAACCATTAGCAATAAAGCAAAACTTCCCAAAGAGCTTTTATGGGGAGGAGGAAAGGAAGTGAATTGTTTTTTTAAAGAAATTAAGATGATGAACTGTGTCTGAAAAGAACTCAGTGCCGGCCTTCTTTCTACTGCGCTGACTTAGCCCTAAGGGGAGGTGGGATAATGAAGTAATTTCTTTTCTATCTATTTGTTTCAGGAATCATTAAAAGAAAAAAATTTAAGTAAGCAAGCACATGTAAAGCTTAGCATAGGTCAGACTTGCCTTTAAGCTGAGAAACTTGATATTCTTGGCATTGACTCCTTTAGCTCTCTGACAGCACGCTGAGGCAGGTAATATTATTCTTCTGTCATTTTACAAATGAGAAAACATAAAAAGATTAAGTACCCACACTACAATCTGAACTGAGCCCCAAATCTTATAATTTTGGCCTTTGCTGTATGTGTTCTGGACTCTATGTAGGGCCAGTCCTCTTGCTTTGCCTCAAGTTCAGGGGTTCGTTTCCTTATCCCTGAAATCCTACATCTATATTTAGAACACTTACAATATCCATATTTAGAAGATTTAGAATGTGCATATTCTTTAAAAATATAATTTGTCATACATGTTCATTTAGAGAATAAAAAGCACCAATAGCCAGGTGCAGTGGCACATGCCTGTACCTATAATCTCAGCAATTTGGGAGGCTGAGGCAAGAGGATCACAGGTTTGAGGCCAGAGACAGCTGGTACAAATTAGTGAGACCATGTCTCAAAAGAAAAAGTAAAAGGTAGGCTAGCGGTGCAGCCCAGTGGTAGAGCACTTGCAAAGTATGTGTGAGGCCCTCAGTTCAACCTCTGAGTACCACAAAAATGGGTAGAGGGTGAGGTTTGGGATGGGGGGTAGGTCAATGATGGAGCACTTGCCTAGCATGCACAAGGCCCACTGCTACTGCTAAACAAGATTAAACAAAACAGAACAGAACAAAAAACCCAAAACCAAAAAAATAAAAAACCTCCACAACAACAGACAATACCAAGAAGCAAAAAGAAGAAAACAATAATTCTATGTACTTCTTTAATATTACATACTTCTCTGACATTCTATAAACTTCTTATTGACATTTTGGTATGTATTCTTCTGGATTTTTTTCCCCTTATGGCATCCTTTCCTTTTAAGCAACAATGAACTCATGATGCAGACTATTTTATAATTTGATTTTTTTTATCCAATGGTGAAATTGTAAATATCTTTCCATTTAAATGTATGTATTTTTACAACATTATTTTTAGTTCTTAAAAAGAATTCCACCATATGGATATGCTACAATTTACTTAACTAATCCTTTCTTTTTGGACAATTGTTCCCAAATTTTGAAATTAGAAATAAGGCCACTATGCAAATAACTGATAAGTGTGTTAAGCAATGCATATATTAGTTAGTATGATTTAGCCATTCCACAGTACATGTATATTTTAAAACATTTTGATTTGTCAATTAAGAACAAAAAGTGTTAGTATAACAATCCTTGTAGGTTAACCTATAAGCATATTCACATACTTCAATTAATTAAATTATTGGTAGAATTAATAGTTATTATAAATTCCTATTAGTTCAAAAGGTTTATTTAAAAACCACTACCATTTTTCCTTTCAAGATGCTTACCTATTAATGGAGGTAATCATTGAACTATGTAGTGAGTTCTATATTTTTCATTAACACGAATCTTGCTTTCATTAAAATGATATGAAACCAACATCAAAACTGTTGTGAACTGCTTCTTAATCTTTTGTTGCTGTTGTTAGGTGCCATCCAGTTGTTTCCAACTCATAGCCACCCTCATAGGGTTTTCAATGGCTGGTTGTTTTGGGATTGCCTTGGGAGTGGATTGCCAGTCCTTCTCCCATTCTTAATCTTTTAGGAGATACTGATAACATGTGAATAAAACTTGAGGAAAATGACATACTCTTAAAAGCTCTCAGCAGGCTCCTTTATAACTCCTCCTACCCAAGATACCCTGAGGAGGTGGTGGCTCCAGTGCTTACGGATGTGGGTCTCTGTTTCTATGTGTACTTGTTTAAGATTTATGACTGATACTGCACTGTGGGATAAGCTCTCTGCCCTTCCTGGGGCTCAAGAACTCATTGCCCTCTTCCCGCAATCTTTCCTCAGCTTCCTATCTGGCTTGTCCATTTTCTGGCATTTCCCTCATCTAAATTGGTTTGTACATTATTTGAGATTTTGCTGACATTCCCATCTGAGATTGCTCAGATACATAGAAACCTTTTGCCTTTAAGGATTTAGAGTAAGAAATTAAACTACAACCAGACGTTAGCCTGAGCATCAAGGAGTTAACCTACCCTTACACCTCTGTCTCCTACTGCTGTGGACTGTGGACTCAGTCCAGGTTCAAGCCAGAGCCTTGCCCTTTGGCTTTGTTTATCAATGGATAGGAGAACTCTCAGCTAGGCCTAAGGGTGCTTCTATGCCTCACTGTGGGGCCCTTGTGGGTGGTGGCTATTCTCTGCTGTGTTCACAGGCCTTCAGTTCCCCTGCTCTTCTGGGCCAAGGGCTGAGATTCTGCTCAAGAGTCATTTTTATCCACCTCCACAGACAGGATTGGGAAACACGAACCCAGATGCATGGTTTCAGTGTCTTTGTAAGAATTCTGTTTTCCTCTAAAAGTATCTTTAATGGAGGAAGAGAAATCAGAGGATTTTGCAGCAGGATTGAAGGATAGCATGATGCTTTCTCATAGAAAAGGTGCCCATGAGGAGTTTTCCCTGATTCATGTGGTGTGTGTGAATGGAGCAGAACCTTAAAGCGGAGTAATTGAGTGCTCAGGATCTCTCTCAAGAATATTGGGCTCTTCTGAGAGTGGGTGGCATATCATAATTTCTGCATGTTGCATTATTTTATGCAAAAAGTAATTTTTCCCTTTTTCTTGGAAGGTCACATATACCAGTGTATACAGAAGATATAGGTATGGACAGTATCAAAATGCTTCAGTGGTTTGGTCCAAAGAGCTGTGCCTACTATGTAGAAGCAATTGAATCGAAAGACTGAGGCACTAAAGTATCCAGGTCTCAAATGTTGCTACCAAAGTGAAAAACAGTGCTTGTACATGATATGAACATATAAGAACCAATGACGTGGTTCTATAGCTAGGTATCTTTCTCTGAATCTCTTTAATTTGCCTGATGCAAAAGTGTACAGAGTACTGCTTTATGCAATCTGATTTTGGAAATGGAGTCTAAGAAGGTAAGTGGCTGGCGCAAAGTCACACGTCTCCAAGTAGTCAGAGTTGACTCCAGGTTTCAGGATTCAAATCTTTCTGCTCATATGCAAGTGTCTTTTCGTAAGAGAGATTTCTGCTCCATTTTCTGCACTGCCTGTATCTGTGGATTTTCTTCATTTTATGAAGTTGCTAATTAAAATGATGGGCTGGGATTTAGCCCAGTGGGTAGAGCTCTGCACTGCAGTCTCTGAAGCCCCGAGTTCACTTCCCACCACCACAAAAATGGGAGAAGGGCCTGGCAATCCACTCCCAAGGCAATCCCGAAACAGTCAGCCATTGAAAACCCTATGAGGGTCGCTATGAGTCGGATACCGACTCGACGGCACCTAACAACAACAACAACAACAACAACAATTAAAATGATAAGATTAAGTTTCTAATGTGAGTCCTCAAACTCCACTTCCCCCTAGTGCAGGTATTTTTGGGGAAAGACATGCCTCTGAATGGGGCTTTAGGGATGCAGTGGTGGTGGAGGGGGGAAGGTAGCCTTCACATATATTGGGACACGAAGTACAAATGCCTGGCTTGGTCTCTTCATCCTACTCTAATACCATAATTAGTGGGCTGGTGGATGTCCACTGAGTAAGTGGCTCTTCCCTGCCCAGAGCTTGGGTTTGGTTTTATGGAAGAGAAAATTTGGGAGGGCCCTGAGGGGATGAGAGAGCAAAGATTTTTCTCTGGTGCCATTGTGGATGTACTTCTTACTGCCTTGTTCCAGTGTGAACCATCAACACTTTAATAGTGTTATTTGATGTGTAGATATTGCAATTCACTGGGAGAACCTTTTAAGCTTCTCTTGTCTACTGTCAATATCTTGTTTCCCTTCTTGGATTAGTTTAGAAAGTCAAAAGGAAAAAGTGATATTGGGGACTGGGTTAAGCTTAACAAGATCTACAATTGTCCTAAACACTGCTTGGCAAAGAAAGAAAGGTATTGATGATCTGAGATGGACAAAAGTTAAAAAAAAGGTTAAGATTCTTGACTATTGTGACTGACAGAGAAGGGGCCCTACATAGAGCATGGAGCTGAGCAAGTAGTTGGTTTGTCAAATATAACTGAAATGCTTGGGTCCCCTTATGGTTCTTCCTTTCCACATCTTTCAACCCCCCCCCACCCCATTCTGGGGATTGAACCCTGGGTCTCGCACATGCTAAACGAGCACTCCACCATTGAGCTACATCCCCAGCCATCCACATTTTTTCTTGATTGGCTTTTGAAAAATCTCTTATATCAAGGCAAATTCATAGAGAAACAATGGAGAGATGAAATGAATTGAATGTTGTCAAGTGAACAGGACGCCTCAAGGTGTCCAGGTCAGTGTTCTTTTAAATGAAGATTAATTCTCCAACTCTGGTCTGTATCACCCCTTCTTGCTGTCTTCACTCCCATTGCATGAGGCAAGGACCTGGATTTGATACCAATAATTGTGAAGCAAAATAATTCTCTTCCCTACATTTCACCACTCGAGTCAGACTCCTTTGACAAGAAATAAGCTTGATGTTCCTTGGTAAAAATGTGTTCCATGTCTGATGGATAAAAATTTGAACCATAAATCTCCTTATGCTGCCAGCAAATATTAGTTCTATTCCTTTCCACTTTATAATACTGTTATTGTTATTGAAAGAGGTTTGTTTTGCCTGCTGCATAGTATGCCAATCACTGAAGAGACGAGTTTTATGAAAGAAGAAGGAGCTTATTCATGAGGTGGGAGTCTCAAGTCTCAAATTTGCATCCCCAAAGATAGGATTTAGGGATATCTATGGAATAAAGAAATGGGGTGGTCTGACGCTTCGGGAAAGGTAGTAGGACATAAGGAAAAGTGAAGTAATTGGTAGTCTACAAATGTATTATCAAACTTCATAGAATGCATGTTCAGAAAATGATGGCATTAATGTGCTCTGAGGGTGGAGTATATGGCCCTCTGTTGTCAAAAGATCACCAATCAGACACTTGTGCTGGCCTGTGTGAAAGGTCAGCGGTTTTAGTTGGTTTGAGCTACCTTCAGTTTTCTGAAATACAACTTAGCCATTTCCATGATGATGCCAGAGGTATTGTCTAAAGCAAAGCCAATGGAATTACAGTGGTTAGCTAAGTGACCTCCAAAATGGGTGATAAAAGCAAGTAACTAAGAGCAAGTGAAGCTAACAGTCCTAGTCATGTTTTCCCTTGGTTTCATAAGGAGCTCTGAGATGTCATCTTTCATCATAAGGATAATAACATACAATGGGTTATTATAAAGCCACCTTTGAAAGCTTGGACTATGGGGTTGGTGAGTGCTGTAAGCACATTGGAGCAGTCAATCAGTGACATGGTGATCTCTGAGCACCTATTTTTTTCTCTTTACTTTTATACAATGGAGATGGAAGCAAGATCCTGAATGGTGTTTATCCCTAGGATGGGTTGTTGTTGTTGTGTCTGACTCGTAGCACCCTATGTACAACAGAACAAAACACTCCCCAACACTGTGCCATGCCCTGCACTATGTCAGTGCTTATTTGTTCTTTGCAGGGTTTTCAGTGGCTGATTGTTTTGGGAGTAGGTAGCTAGGTCCTTTTCCCAAGCCTATAGCACCCAGGCATTCTCCCATCCAAGTACTAACCAGGCCAACCCTGCTTAACTTCTGAGATCTGATGAGATTGGACACCAGGGTGGTATGGCTGTAGACAGGTGATTATAAAGAGGCTGTCTGGAGACTGGGTGTGAAGAGGTTGTCCTTAAATTGAAAGCATTTGAGAATGCAAAAGTCCAACATGTGAGACTGAGAAAATTTAAATACAGGTGACTTTTGGTCATTAATTATATTTACTTCTTTTGGATAAATACTGGTATTGTCATTTGCCACAAAATGATGTTTTGGTCAATGATGGACTGAATATATGATATTATTATTTGTTGTTGTTAGGTGCTATTGAGTTCAGTGTCTGACTCATGGTGACCCTATGTACAACAGATAATACAGTATTGTTAGTGCTTCTCTGTTATTAATAGGGTTTTCAGTGGCTGATTGTTTTCTGGGAGTGGGTTGTCAGGTCCTTCTCCCAAGCCTAAAGCACCTGGTGTTCACAAGAGGTCTCCCATCTAAGTACAGTGATGTTGTTAGGTACTGTTAAGTCAGGATCGACTCATAGTGACCCTCATGACTCATAGTGACCCTCATAGAGTTTTCAATGGCTAATAGTTTCAGGATTGCTTTGGGAGTGGATTATTATGTCCTTCTGTTTTTGCAGTGCTGGGGATTGAACCTGAGTCCTCAGAGAGTGTGGATCAGGACTCTACCAACTGAGCTAAACCCAGCTGTGAATATATGATTGTTGTTGTTGTTGTTAGGTGCCCTTGAGTCAGTATCCAACTCAGAGCGACACTATGTACAGTAGGCCAAATGCTATTGCCAGTGCTTCTCTGCTATTCATAGGGTTTTCAATGGCAGACTGATTTTTGGGAGTAGATTGCTGGGCCCTTCTCCCAAGCCTACAGTATCTGGTGTTCCGAGGTAGTCTCCTATCCAAGTACTAACCAGGACCAACCCTGCTTAGCTTCCAAGATCTGATGGGATAGGACAACACAGTGCTACGGCTGCAGGTAGATATATGATAGATAAGATTATAATGGACCTGAAAAATTCTTATGGCTTAGTATTTTTACTTTACCTATCCTGAGTTTGATATGCTTGGATATACACTTGCCATTTTTAAAGCTACCTACAGTACTCACTATGGTAACAGGCTGTACAGGCTTGTAGCATAGGTGCGTGTGCCATGCAGGCTAGGTGTGCGGTAGGCTATACCATCTAGGTTTGTGTAATCAACTATGATGTTCACAAAATCGCCTGACAATGGAGTTTTCAGAATGGATCTTGGTAGTTAAACAACACATGTTTGTATAGCTTTGCATCATTATGCATTTATTAAGTATCTGTCAAGGGCCACGTGCCTGCTATGTTGTTGTTGTTAGGTGCTGTCAAGTTATGTCTGACTCATCACAATCCTTATAGGGTTTTCAATGGCTGACTGTTTCGGGATTGCCTCGGAAGTGGATTGCCATATCCTTCTGTTTTTGCAATACTGGGAATCGAGCTCAGGACCTCAGAGACTGCAGAGTGGCTCTCTACCAACTGAGTTAAATCCCAGCCCTGCCTGCCATGTAGGGCACCAGAGTTCACCCTAGCTTCCCTCTAGTGTTGGAACACCATCTTATTAATTTTCTGTCCAAACTGCCACTAGAGTTTTGGCTAAAAAATAAAGTCAATCATCTGAGTGACACTTTTTCCTTCTCTGTTCTATGTTAGTCATGAATGGGACTAGTGATTGCCTAGAGTCTAGGCTCCAGAAAGTTCTAGAATATGAAAGGGGAGCCCAGGACACTGACCAACTGCCTATAGTCAGAGTCCAAGACTCTTCAGTGTCTTGAACATTCAAGGAAATTTTAAGGGTCTTACAATTTGAGTTAATTATACCTTGAGACTTTATTTTAAAAATTAAGAAGGCTTGCAAAAAAGGACATTACAATAAGCCTGAGTGAAGTAGAAATGAAAAATCAGAACAAAAGATAATGAGTCTGTGGAAATGCTAATTGTAAGTAATTTGCCTTGATTGAAACGTAAATTTGGCTCCAGGCTTCATGAAAGACCAGACAAAAAGGAAACAGGACAAATTGCATCTCACTTCACAGTTCCTTAAGGAGTCAAATCTGACCAAGCATTAGAGAGGATTTTTATGCAACTGCACTAAGATTTGAGTTTGAGATCCACCTGGATTCCTCACTGAAATAATGATCCAAGGAAAATTACCAGCTGTTTGCAGTATGGTTCAATATCCTCCTTTTCCTTCAGTGGGCTCAATAGTAACTATTTTGCATGTTTGCTGGGTGGATTAAATAGATTTGGTAGAATGTATATTGCATGACTTTTGGGTAGGACCAAGCGAATATTTTTTGTAGGGCCATGGTAAAATAAAGAATGACACATTTTTATTAGAGCATACTATAACCTTCCTTGGGCTTCACCCCTGCCCCAAGTGTACTCTTTATTGATGACTCTATAGTTCCCATGTAAGTGATGGAAAAAAATGTAGTTGCCTAGAATATTGAATATTTGGGTAATTTGTTATGTATCATTAGATGGAAATAGCTGATTGATACAGTGATAGAGTGGCCTTCTATGAACAAACCTGGATGCATACTTGTGATATATTAAATAACAATAAATGTTTAAAAAGCATAACAATATAAATTCTACTTTTGCAGAATAATTTAAATGTCAATCTCATTTTGTTCAAGAAAAGAATGTGCTTATACACCTAAACATTAAATAGCATAAGTGATGGCATTCATATCTGGAAAAGCATGAATTTGAAAAGTCTACACATTTATAAAAAATTGAGTATTTTTCTCCTTTGTCTCTGTGTATGCATGTATATGTGCACCTGTGTGTGCACATTGTTGTTGTTGTTGTTAGGTGCCGTCGAGTTGGTATGTGACTCATAGCGACCCTCATAGGGTTTTCAATGGCTGACTGTTTCAGGATTGCTTTGGGAGTGGATTGCCATGTCCTTCTCCCATTTTTATGGTGCTGGGAATTGAACCTGGGACCTCAGAGACTGCAGCGCAGCGCTCTACCAACTGAGCTAAATCCCAGCCCTTGTGTGCACATAAACACACACAATTTATGAACTAAGAAAGCTTAACAGACCAAACACAACAGCTTCAAAGCTGACTGCCACTACGGCCACTGTCATAGCTGCCATGCCTTGGGGTTTCTGTCTGGGTGAACTTATCGTCTAATATGAACTTTGGGCTCACACCTGTCCTTCACCATTGTCTGAGTTTTAGAGACTTTTGAGAACAAATTTTCACTCTCTCAGCTACTGCTGGAGCAAAGAAGCATTGTGCAGAGGTGCATCCTCCTCCTGCCCCACTGGATGTTCCACCCACACTCACACCCAGTCCCCCACACACTCACAACAAACCAGTTTGTCTTTTTCTATATGAGGTATGAGGTATGATCAAAGCACCCAGTAAATGTTTAAATTAAAACAGTTGTATTATAGTAAAAGACACATTGCCATGACTCCACCTTAAGATACTCCCCCCCCTGCTTTGAACACACTTATCCCATTGTTCTTGCCACTTTCTGAAACAGTTCTTGAAGTCCTCTTTTGTGAGTGTCTTTAGTTTCATCCCCCATCATGACAATGCTTCATGTCACATATTGCTTCTGCTATAATTTCTGTCAAATAAAAACATTACGGTGTGCCCTCATTCACCTTATTCACCAGATCTGGCACTGGGCAACTTCTAGCCCTTCCTCAAAGTCAAAATAGCCATGAAAAATAAATGTATTGAATTGATTCAGGACATCAAGGCAGTCACAACAGGACAACTAAAGGCACTCATGAAAGAGGACTTATAGAACAGCTTGGGAAAGTGGCAAGAACAATGGAATAAATGTGTTCAAAGCCAGAGGGAGTATCTTGAGGGGGATTAATAGCAATGTGTCTTTTACTATAATACATTTTTTATTTAAACATTCATATCTTTTGATCACACCTTATATGTATATATCTGTATGATTGCATATCAGTATCATATTTGAATATGTTGTAGTTGTTATCAGGTGCCTTTGAGTCAGGTCTGACTCTTAGTGACCCTATGTATAACAGAATGAAACACTCCCCAACATTGTGCCATGCTAGGGACTATGTCAGTTCTTCTTTGATATTCACAGGGTTTTCTATAACTGACTGTTTCAGGAGTGGGCTGCCAGGTCCTTCTCTCAAGCCTCCGGCACCAGGCCCGGGTATTCCCAGGCAATCTCCCATCCAAATACTAATCAGGCCTGACTTTGCTTAGCTCCTGAGATCTGATGAGACTGGATGCCATGGTGATATGGTAGTGGACATTTCAATATGTACAGATGTATTTATGGTGTAAGATGTGCTCTTGCCTCTATAGAAACCAGTGGGCCCTTATACTGTTATAAGCAGACTAGAGACAGCTGCCAGAAAGTATGTTCAAGGACAAGTCAAAGCCAGGTATCAAGATATTACCAACAAATTCTCTTGTTCCACGGCTCTTTTTTTACTGATTGTTCATTGATCTTTGGGTGGTTGGCGGCTCTATGCCAGCAGACCACTGTGGCTAAGCTAATAACAAACATAAAGATGTCATAAGTCACAGAATCACATTCACTGTGGCCTACAGGGGTGGGGTGAGGCTGTGTGGGTGGGACAAAGCAGGTAGTAGAAGGACCATTTGCCCTGGTATGTCACATTCCTATTGAGACTTTTAGATCAGGGTGACTGGTTAGTTTGTCATCCAAACTGAAGTCATTTAAGAGTTAAAGTCATTCTATCAGGAAAACACATACTAGTTGATACTCTCCCAGGCAAGACAGGTCATACAGTCCCAGTCCTTGGGGTGTTACTGGGTGGAGATGGCCTGACAGTGTTTGTGGCTTTGTGTAACTTGCCTTCATTTTTCAATATATCAAGATTCTTCCCCACTCTCACACCCCAAAGACAAGTTGCTCAGGCCTCTCAAACTCTGGAAATCCCTGGTGTGTTTGCTTTCCCCTGAAGGAGTTTACAATTAATATTTTTTTCCCAGGAAAGTAGATTTCAAAACCATGGAATATAAATCCGTCAGACTTTATTAGACATCTGGCGTGTGTCCAATCAAACAATCATCGTGCTAAAAGGTAATCATGGTTGCATCTCAGATAGTTGCTCAGAGGCTTAACTGAGATCATGAATGTACTTAGACCAGAGTAAGCCTCTATACATTATTTGCTAGCATTAAAATTTGCTTGGTAATCATTGTTGTTGTTTGGTGCCATCAAGTCAAGACTGACTCATATCGACCCTGTGTACAGCAGAATGAAACACTTCCCCACACTGTGTCATGCCCAGCACTATATTAGTGTTTCTCTGCCATTCATAGGGTTTTCCATGGCAGATTGTTTCAGCAGTGGATTGTCAGGTCCTTCTCCTTAGCCTGCAGCACCTGGTATTCCCAGGTGGTCTCCCATCTAAGGACTAACCAGACCAACCCTGCTTAGCTTCTGAGATCAGTCAGGATCTGATGCCAGGGTGTTATGACTATAGACCCTTCAACAGTTTTGTTGTTATTAGGTGCTGTCGAGTTGGTGTCTGACTGATAGTGACCCTATGTACAACAGATGAAACACTATTGTTGTGCTTCTCTGCTATTTATAGGGTTTTCAATGGCTGATTGTTTTTTGGGAGTGGGTTGTAGGGATCTTCTCCCAAGCCTATAGCACCTGACTCCTAGTGCCCCTACGTACAACAGAATGAAACACTCGCCAACACTGTGCCATGCCTGGCACTGTGTCAGTACTTCTTTGATATTCACAGGGTTTTCTATAACTGATTATCTCAGGAGTGGGTTGCCAGGTCCTTCTCTCAAGCCTCCAGCACCTGGTGTTCCCAGCCAGTCTCCCATGCAAGTACTAACCAGCTCTGACTCTGCTTAGCTTCCAAGATCTGACACCCCAGTGGTATGGCTGCAGGCTCAACGGTTTTAGGGGGATACAAAATCAGATGCATGTGGATTGGATTTGTGGTTGAGATTTAAAGAATATATAGTATTTATAAAAGAAAAAGTATTTATGAGAGGATTTACAAAAATATTTTACACCGTGAGCTCAGAAATACCAATGACAAAACTAATTGTGCCTGAAGGTGGAAGGGTCAGGGGGCAGTGGGGCATGATCTTTGATTACCTTAGGCTCCAAAAAGAAGCCTAGGAATCTCATCTCCTTGGTAGAAATTCCTTCTGTTTAGATTTTTGGTCTCATGTTATGTTAAGGGGATTTTTTGCTTTGAAGGAAATCTAGCATGTAGATATTTGCATTTTACTATAATAAAAAAGGATGGTAGTTATGGTTATTTTTAAATTAATATATCATAGTAGTTAAAGGCTTGAACTCTGGGGCAGGGAGCCTATATTGAAAGTCTAGTCCTACCCTTATTGGGAATATGACGTTAGACAAGTTACTTAGCCTCTTTGTACCTCAATTTCCTTGTCTGTAAAGCAGATATTAGTAAAATTTACCTTAAGGAGTTCACACGAGGGATAGATTGAATCAATGTAAAATATCCAGAGTAGAGCTTGGCACATGGTGAGTACCCCATAAATGTCATCAATAACATGACACTCTAGTTTCCCAGAGTTTGTTAAAGTGCTGTTGTGCAAGCTAACTTCTTTTTTCTTTTTCTTTTTTTTGCAGTACTAGGGGTTGAACCCAGGGCCTCACGCTTGCATGCTTTGCAAGTGCTGGACCACTGAGCTGCACCCCCAGCCTATTTTTTTACTTTTTGAGACAGGGTCTCGCTAAGTTACGCAGACTGCCTCTGGTCTCGAACTTGCCATCCTCCTGCCTCCGCCTCTCGAGCAGCTGGGATTACAGGTGTGCGCTGCTGCACCCAGCAAGTTAACTTCTTTAAGAAACAGGTAAGTGGACATGAGTTAAAAGGTCGTTTTTCACAGAAAAGATCAGAATCCATTGGTCGAATTTAAAGACTCAAAAGATTCTGGTTCCATGGATCTTGTTAGACCAAGGCTAGGTAAGTGCTCTACCACTGAGATGCACCCCCACCCCTTTAAAATTTTTTTTTTAAATCTTGAGTCAGGGTCTTGCTAAATTGCACAGACTGCCTCTGGCCTTGAACCTATAGTCCTCCTACCTCTGTTTCCCAAGTTGCTGGGATTTCAGGTATGTGCAATAGCCTCTGGCTTAACTGTTGATTTTTAATAATGATGATGCTCCCAACTGTTGAAAGAAAGGCAGTCTGGGTGAGGTGGGGGCCTGGTGCCAGGGAGGCTGGATGTGGATTCCTGCCCTGGCAGCTTACTGTGGAAGGGCCTCAGGCAACTTGCATCACAGCTCTGTAGATGTAGCTTGGTAAATGGGCAGGATTTTGTGTGGATTAAAAGGTTTTGGGTGGATTAAAAGGTTTAATAGATAAAAGTGGTTACAGCTGTGCCTGGCACATAAAAATTGTCACTATATGTATGTCATTATTATTGCTGTTGAGAAGCCTTACTTATGTGTCAGGTACTGAGCTAAGTGCTTTCTGTGAATGAGCTCAGTTAATCATTGGGAAAAAATCATTCACTTACTTTTATGTCTGAGAGAATTTGGTGATCATTAGTATTTTCTCCACTTGAGCTTCTTTCCTAAAATTCTGTATCTCTTTCACACCAACATAACAGCAATCACAGAGATTGAAATCTTTGCTGCTTTTGTCTCTGATCCTCCTTTTCTTCAATCCACCTGCTCTCTATCAGATCAGGCAGATTCAAAATCTCTCTGGTATCTTCTTCACTCTTTCTTTTCTCTGTACTAACCTTGGCTCACCTGGCCTTTGCCATAGCTTCTGACTGTTTTGCCATGTAATCGACCCTATATACCACTATCCTTTGGTATAGCTCTAAGTAGAGCACCCATTCCTTAGCCTGGAATTTAAGAGCCTTTACTTTTGGATCTTTATTCACTTTTTGGAATTATCTCTTACTCAGTATCCCTTGTGCACTATTTCATGCCCTCTCCTTTCTCACTTAAAATGCATGCTTCCCCCTTCCCTGGGAGGCAATTATTATAATTCATATGACTGTGAATTCTTTATAAAATTTTAATGCATTGTATCTAAGGAGACTCTTGGACAAGCCCTCTACCCAATCTCAAGCTCTTCTACTTCTCCCCAGAAATCACCATGGCTATTGGCCACAGGACCACCCTTCTACACCCCACTCTACACATTCACATACACACATATGCACCTACAAAAAACGTGTGGTGTGCTTTGTTGTTTTGTGTGTAGGTGTGCCTATGACATAAATAGTATCAAACTGTACTTATCATTCTGTGACTTGCTTTTCGCCTCCAACAATCTGTTTTAGCAATCTGTCCACCAAGAGGCATCTCAAATGCCACTGGGAATTCCCCCAAACTTCCCAAGATCCCATCTACTGGAAATACTGTCCTCCTCTTATCATCACCCCACCCAGGATCAGGAAGATGTGACTTTGATTTCCAGATCTAGCTGTATGACCAGTGGCAGCCCTGTAAATTTGGAGCTTCAATTTTGTAGTCTTTAAAATGAGAACTATTCTTTCTTGCTCTTCTTACAGAACTGTGTAGCTCAAAGAATGGTGTGAGTGAACTTATCTATTTAATTGCATAAAAGGTGATTGCACTTTAGGAATGTAAAGGGCTTCAGTTAAACTCTACAGTTTCCTAGAAGTTTAAATAGTTACGGAATTAAAAGTCAATGATTATTTCTCTTTTTGAGCTTGTGATCATTTACTTAGGATGATATTCTCCAGTTGTATCTATTGTGCTGCAAGTAACATTATTTCATTCTTTTTTGTTACTGAGTAATATTCCATTGTTTGTATATACCACAAATTTTTATCCATTCTTTGGTTGGTTCCATATCCTTGCAAATTGGGAAGAGTGCTGTATTAAATATGGAGATGAAGGTGTCTCTGTGGTATGATGACTTATCTTCCTTTGGACATATTCCTAGGAGTGGTATGGCTGGGTCATCTGGCAGTTCTATTCTTAGCTTTCTGAGGTATCTTCATATTGATTTCCAAAGTGGTTGAACGAATTTACAGTCTGACTAGCAGTATAAAAGGGTTCCACTCACATGTGGGAACTGAATCTTACTTAACGCAAGAAAAAACTACAAATAAGTACATATATAAAAATGAACAATTAAAAGTTAGTTAAGAAGGGAAAATACAAGCAGAGTAGAAAGAAGGAGGGAGGGGACTAGCAAAGGCAAGCAAAGGTTGTGGAAGGTGGGAAGGGGAGGGGAAACAATGCAAAGGGATAAAGGGGGAGAAGATAATCTCAATGTAAATGATGCAAGTTCATAAATATGGGAAAAAGAGGGGAATATAACCCAAATATATATACAAGTTTACTACATATTAATCAAAAGTTTCCATAAACTTTGTAAGTTGATGAAAGTGTAACCAAAAGTGATGTAATAGTCACACAATGGAAAAAGCAAATTACTCTGTATTTCATCAACATTTATCAATAAAGAGAAAAAATTCAAAAAAGGTAATGAATAAATGGTTAATTAAGCAAAATAATTGAGGTAGTGTTTTACTTTCCCAAAGTTGTATCAATTACTTCTGTCTTCTCTTCATAATAGCAAGATTGGCCATGTAGTGAAGTAGTAGAGGCATAAATTCCATTTCCTT